>PVIJ01011682.1:15244-53531 GCA_004024925.1 Scalopus aquaticus
TCCCCCCCCCCCTCGCATCAGGCAGCTCAGAGCCTCTGGAAGCCCCCAGCCCCTTGGCATTCTCCCCTCCCAGCTGGCTCATGCCCCTTCCTGGCTGGCTTTCCAGCTCCTGGGGGGGTTGATTTCGGGGAGCCACCGGTGGTCTGGATCTCTTCCTTGAGGCAGCTCCCTCTGGGGGAGCCTGGGGGCGTGTTCAGAAGGCCCTTGTCTCACCCTGTGCTCTGGGCCAAGGCTGCGGTGCCTGAAAGCCTGTGAAAGGCCAAAGCCCTGTCCTCCCAGAGCCTGGGGTCACTAACAAACATGCCCTCCTGCTGAGGCTGAGTATCTTTCCTGCCTGCCCTCTCACTGCCCCTCCCACCAGGCCACTCCTGCCCTGAGCTCTGGGTGTTCTGGAGCTGAGGGGTCCCACTAACCCCTTGGCCTAGTAACCTGCAGTGGATGTCTGTTTGCCTGTCTGGGAGGCCTGTAGGTATGAGGCCAATACCCCAAAGGGTAGAGGCACAGAAGGCAGCTGCAGACACCACAGGCTTTATGGCAGAGGCTGCCCAGGCCACAGGGAACTTCATGGGGCCCGGGGCCTCTGAGGTCCAGAAGCCCCAGACTCAGAACCCCAACAAAGAGAGCCCAGACCTGTACTGCCTCTGCAGATAAGCAGCGTGCATGGTTCTCCTGGGCCAGAAGAGCTCATTGAGCTGCTTTGCCTGCCACAGGCTCAGCCAGGCCTGGAGTGGCCCTGGAGCCATGGCCGCACGTGAGCAGAGCACTAGGGAAGGCGTCTGCCGAGTGGGGTCCTTGGGTCACTGCCTGCTGAGCTGTTTCCTCGTCCATTACACAAAACATGCAAAATAGGATCTGCAGGCAGCTAGGTGTGTTGAATGATTTTTATCCCCACCCTTCTTCTGACCCGCATGTGCGGTGTCTGATCCTTCCCCGCAGGTGTTGGAGGGTGAGGTATTCAGAAGCCGCCCACCTCTAGGCCTGCCCAGGGTAGGCCTTGGTCCTGGAAGCATCTGGGAGGGGTTATACCAGGTAGCAGAGCTGCATTCAGATCCTGCCTTATTTGCTGTGTGATCTCAGAGAAGTTATTCAACTTCCTTGGCTCTGGCCTGCCATCTGTAAAATGGAGGGTCGTGGGGAGAGCTGTTCTGAGAAGCTTCTCACAGAGAATGACTGCGTTTGCTGGCAGGCCTAGGCAGGCTGGGAGGGACACAGGGCCTGGGGACATGGCTGTAGCTTGGGAGGTTGGCCAGGGCACACTCTTGGACTAGAAAGGTCCTCGCTGGCCTGAGGCGGACGTAAGGGTCTGGAGTGGGGCAGGGGCACATGGAGAAAGGAAAGGCCTGGATCTTCCTCCCCAGACCCCCCCTTTCCCTGGTCTGCAGCATCAGCCAGGGCTGCCACCTCTTTTCTCTGTTACCAGCAATTACCCTAAAGGCTTCATCTGTTGCCATGACAACACATTACCCATCCTTAGGTAAAAGCCCTGTTTGCAGGGGAGCAGGGCTGTCTCCAGCTCCATCACTGTCCCCCATGGCTTCCTCGCCCTAGGGTCCCCCACTGCTGTTTCCCTTCCCTTTCTCCTTCTTGCCGCCCATTTAGACCTTTGGAGAGGTCACTCCTGTTTCCTAAACTTCCCGGAATGTTCTATCCCTTGTGTTCCCTCGTGTTACTTTGTGTCTCTGGGCAGCTCTCACTCCGCGTGCTGGCCCTCGCTCCCGCTCATCTCTTTCCTTTCTCCTGTGCTCAGCCACTTTTGGTTTCCCCTTCTCTCTCTCTCTTTCCTTCCTCTCTCCCCACTCTTGGGGGCAGTGATACGATGTGAAGGGGATGGGGCAGGTAGGCCTGCTGGCTGGGGTGGGTCTGCTGTGCAGGGGCCTCCAGAAGGCTGTGGGGGGCTCTGGTGTGGAGCAAGGTGGAACCAGGAGGCACCCCCAGAGAGCCTCAGATCTGCACTGTGTGTGGCCAGGAGGCCTCCAAGCGCTCCTGATGCAGGATGGGTCAAAGGTGCTACGCTTCCTCCTCCACCCTCGTCTGCCTTGGGCCAGTCCTCTCTGGGCTCCAGCTCCAATGCTCTTCCGATGAGGGCCTAGCACACTTACTGAGGGCTCACCACACACTCGGCATCATCCCGAGGGCATCCACATAAGAAGCCTTGCAACTGCCCCAGGAAGTGAGTAGCGTTGTTGCAGTTTATGGACCAGGAAATGAAAGATCAGAGGGGTCAAGCAACTTGCTCAAGGCCGCACAGCTGGTCCACAGATGAGGCAGGGTTTGAAATTCCATTGCCAGAGCTTTTAACCACGGTTCTCTAATAATTCTATTTATTGAGTGCTTACTGTGTGTCAGCACTGCATTTAGTAACACTTGGAACTTGTTTAGCCCCCATAGCAACCCTGCAAATCGGAGAGGTGAGAGTTCTGAACAACTGAACTACCAATGCTCCCCAGTCACCCTACAAGTTGGGATGATGAGCATCTATTCTACCATGAGGGAACATGGCACCTGTTAAGTACCTTTCTCAAGGTCACACAGTAGTCAGGGGGCACCAGGATTTGAATCCTGGTCTTTCTGTCTGCAGAGCCTGGACTCCTCAGGCGAGTTTTCTTGCTACCCTCCTCCCTCTTCTAGGAGGAAGGGGCCACAATAGAGAGGGAACTGTATCTGAGGGGCAAGGGCATGGTCTGCACATGCACCCAGCTTCCTCCTTCCCCTCCCTGACTCCCTGGGACGTTCCCTCCGCTCCGCTTCGAGTCAGAGATGGTTTTCAGAATCAGAGGAGGAAGCCATGTGGTGACAGGTGGGCACAACTTCCGTTTCTTTGTTGGGTTCCAGGTCACCAGGAGACACCCACATCCTATAGCTCCTTATGTGCCTCTAAGGTAGCCACAGCACCCCTGGGCCTCTGGTCACTGGACCCCACCCCCAAGGATCTTGGTAGGTTACTAGGTCGATGTGTGGCGGAGGCGACTGGGATGAGTCACGGCCCGTGGTGCCCCAGCCTCTGGGCGTGCTCTCCTGGTCGGGGTCAGCCAGGAACATCCACAGCCCTTCTTGTCCTGCTGCTCCAGTCCCCAGAGAGCAGCCTGGGCCTTGGAACACACTGTCCCGGAGTGCGGCTGTCGGGATGATGGAGAGGCAGGTTATTTTTAACAGCCAAGACTCATGGATAGAGCCTCTTCCAAGTCCAGGGAAGAGACATGATAGAGGGTGGGGACCAAAACTCCAGGCCTGCCCACCCTGTTCCTGCCCCCCACCCCTTACTCCTAGGCCCGAGCGCCCCACAGGTTTTGTGGCTGGGCCTGGGGTTAATTGTATATTTGAACAGAGAGTGGCTGTCATGTGGCTGGCAATGCTGAGGAAAATCTTGCTAGTGGGGGAGCCTCAGATGAGAACCCCCTTTCTCATATGCCACATGAGGCTGTAGGGAGCCCAGGACAAGGCCTGGCTGGGGGCTCAATCCCCTCCAGGCCTGGACACCATCTCTTTCCATGCTTCTGAGGGAAGTAGCTCATTTTTCAGAGGCTCCTCAGGTCTGAGCTGGAACCTACTTATGACACTGTGGGCCTCATCGGGACACCACAGACCTTGCTCCCACTGGTCCTAACACCCCATTTATTGGGACCTACACTGTCCCAATACAGTCGCTCATTGCTTGACAATGATTTGATCAACTATGGACTACCTCTCCGACAGTGGTCCCACTAGGCTATACCAAATGGCATGGGTGGGTAGTAGATAATAGCATTGGGGTTTGTGTAATCCACTCTATGACGTTCACAAGATCAAATCACCTAAGGACACATTTCTTCACAGAGCTGAGCAGCAGACACATTTCAAGCAATGTGTGACTATAATGTATGTGTGAACCATGCATGCTCTCAGTTTTGCTTCATTCCTTTTTATTGCCAAGTAGTATTCCACACTTATTTATTCTCTTTTGATAGACATGTGGTTGATTTTCAGGTTTTGGTAACTATGAATAAAGCTGATATGAATGTTCATGTGATAGACACATGCACTCATTTCTTTTGGGTAAATATCTAGGAGTGGAATTACTAGGTCATAAGACAGGTAAATATTAGTCTCTAGAGGGTATTGTCAAAGAGTTTTCCAGTAGGAGTCTACCAATTACACTTCTGTTGGCAGTGCATGAGAATTTCAGTTGCCCCACAGCCTCACCAGTATTCGGTGTTATTGAACTTTTTTTGCATTTTAGTCAGTCTGATGAATATGTAGTGGAATCACCTTGTGGTTTTAATTTGCATTTTTCTATTGATTAGTGATGTTGAGATTCTTTATGTGTTTATTGGAAATTTGAATATCTTCTTCTGTAGAGTACCTGTTCAAGTCTTTTGCTTATTCCTAAAAACGGATTGCTTTTCTTTTTCTAATTGATTTATAGTTCCTTATCTATCCTGAATATAATTATATTGTCAGAAAATGGATTTTTATCACGATAAAATTCATATAACATAAACTAACCATTTGAAAGTATACAGTTTTAGTGGCATTTTGTATAGTCACAATGTTATGTGACTGTCACCTCTATCCTATTCCATAACATTTTTATCATTCCAATAGGAAACCTTATTCTCATTAAGCAGTTATTCCCTATTGCCCCACTCTGCCAGTCCTTAGGAATAGCTAATCTACTTTCTATCTCTATGACTTTACCTGTTCTGTATATTTCATATTAATGGAATCCTACAATATGTGACTCTTTGTGTCTGGTTTCTTTCACTTAACACTAACTTCCCCACAATGTAGCAGGTATCAGTACTTCATTCCTTTTAGTGGCTAACTGTTATTTCATTGCATGGATATACCACATTCTGTTTATCCCTTCAATAGATGGTGGACAATTGAGTTGAGTTTCTACCTTTTAACTATTGTGACTAGTAATCGTATGTATAGTTATTACCTGTTTTCAATTCTTTAGAATATTTACTTAGAAATAGAGTGGCTGGCTCATATGGTAGTTCTAGATTTAGGTTTTTGAGAAACTGTCAGGCTGTTTTAGGGCTGTACCATTTTACATTTTGCCAGAGTGTATGAGGGTTCCAATTTCTCTACACCCTCTGTTCCACTGTTATTGTTTGTTTTTCAATTTCTGGCTATTCTGGTGGGTGTTAACTGTATTTTGAACTGCGTTTCCCTAATGACTAGAGACATAGAACATCTTTTCATGCACTTTTTGACCATTTATTTTTAGCTCATTCTTTGGAGACATGCCTGTTCAAATGCTTTGCCAATTTCGGCAATAGTTGGACTATTTATTTGGTTATTATTGAGTCGTAAGAGTTCTTTATGTGCAGCTAGTCCCCAACCTGTGAGGGCTGACTTTTTGATGGCACAAAAGTGATACATGTTCACTAGAAACTGTCCTTTGATTTCCGAATTTTGATCTTTTTTCAGGCTAGTGATATGCAGTATAATACTCCTTGTGATGCTGGGCTGCAGCCCCTGGTCAGCCTCATGATCATGAGGGTAAATTACCTTCTGCCAACTTTTTTCGAGTCCTCAAAAGGGAGAAATTGATGCTCCTATCACTAGCATCCCCATCATCCAGCAATTAGTTTTGGTTTAATATGTCAAACTTTCTTCAGGCCCACACTTTCTTCAGCTGTGCACATTAATAGTAAGAATTCAGAGAGCCACTCGGTTTTTTCACTTTAGCATAGAAGTTAGCACATGGCAGAGGCTATTCAACACGATTAGAAAATAGACTTTGTGGTAGATGATTTTGCTCAACTGTAGGCTAATGGTAGTTTCCTGAGCACCTTTAAGGTAGGCTAATATATGATGTTGAATAGAAAAGGTGTATTAAGTGCATTTTCAACTTACGTTATTTTCAGCTTAGGATGGGTTTATCTGGAAAGCAGATTCTTATCAGATCTGTATTTGACTTGCAAATGCTTTCCCTTATTCTGCACATATTCTTTTCACTTTTTTCTCGCTCTTCAACGCTCATGAGCTTTTTAATTTTAATGAAGTCCAGTTGATCTACTCATTTTTGCCTTCACTTTTGGTGTCCGATGTAAGAATCCATTGCCAAATCCAAGGTCATAAAGATTTACTCCTAAACTTTCTTCCAAGAGTTTTACAGTTTTAGCCCTTACTTTGAGACGTTTAGTCCATTGTCGAAGACCAGCTTCGAAGGAGGTCGGGATCTCAGGTGGGTGGAGGAGGAGTCGGCGAAAGTGAATGGGGACAGCACACCAAGTTGCAAGTGAAGCTGTCCCCATTTTATTTTCTGATCACATTTCTTTTATACAGTGTTTTTTGGCAAGCAAAGCAAGAATTACATGAATTATTAAAGAATTATTAAAGAATTACATGGTTATTAAACAGGAGATAGGTATAGACAATCATTTTATTTTTTCATACACAGGATATGATTTAGCATTTATGTGGTAAATTAACAAAAGGGTTACATGTTTATATTTTTAACAAAAGGGAAATAATATTTGCTGGTATGAGCATCTATACTGTAGTAAAAGGTTAATATTAACTTTGTTCATTAGTCTAAGCCTGTGATCATTAGCTTGTGACAGGTTGACCTATTAAGTGTTAGACTTGTGGCTATTTTTCAAGCTAAGCTAATATTGGTTATAAAACTTTTGGGTTTTGCAAGGAAATTATGTTTTGTAGTGGGTAGTGATGGGGCACAGAGTCTATTGTTTTTTAAGCATTTTGTTTTTCAGGTTTAATCATACGATTTGTTATTACAATCCAGCTTGAGCCATGAACAGCATGGCCAGCTTGTCCTGTAATATTGATTTAGCTGTTCACGCAGGATTTCTTTTGTTCCTTAGTTGATAGCCACCAAGGAGGGCCGCTTCTTGCTAAGCGTTCCATAAGGGACAATGGGCTGAAGGGAACATGTTTGCCGTTTGTACTGACTATGTGGCCTTTATGCTTACCATAAATTCCTGTAAAAGGCAAAGAGGGAGGTCTGTAGGAGGTGGTGAAGCCATATGCTTCTTTTTCCTTTAGGGAAATACCATCAATGATTACCTATTCTATAATTCAAGTAGCAGCAGGCCAAATTTATCAGTCATATTTTCACAATTATATAAATCATAGATTTAGAATGATTTCTTAAAAACTCCCAGTTATCATAAGACTGGGTTTGATTAAGTGTATTGTTTTTATCTTTGGTGTTTTCCAACCAAGTTCTAGCCGCTGGTTGGAGACAGGCGTGCCTTGCAGCCTTCTCTTCATCCATGACGTGACCCTGTCAGCTGGCATGGGTGGGCACACATTTTGAGTTAGTTTTTACATATGGTGTGAGGTAGGGGACCACCTTCATTCTTTGGCATGTGTATATCTGCTTGTCCTATTACCATTTGTCAAAAAGACTATTATGCCTTTCTCATTGAATTGTCTTGGCACCGTTGTTGAAAATTAATTACCTGTAGACGTATGGGTTTATTTCTGGACTCCTCATTTCTATACCATTAATCTGTAGGTCTATCCTGATGCCAGTACCATACTTTTTGGGTTGTCAAATGTATTTTTGTCCTTTAAATGAGTAAGGCTTGTCTTCGTTGCACTTGCTGTTCCTTTGCCTAGAATGTTCTTCCTTTTAGTTTCACATGGCTCCTTATTATCATTAAGATCTTGAAATCTGTCCTTACAGAGTCTTCTGTCCTAATTACTGGGCATATGTATTATCACATACAGGCACTTAAAATATTACTGGATGGAGTCTCTGTTCCTCAGCCTAGAATGACTTTCCCATCTCCTGCACTGATGTAAATGCTCCCTGGCTTTTCAGATACCACCCAGGTGCCTCCCTGCAGCCTTTTAATTGGCCTTTGTCATCAGAACTGTGGGCTCCTGTCCTCTGTCATGGGGCGGGTTGGTCAAGTTGGCCTCCTGTCTTTGACTGGGAACTCCCTGAGGGCAGACACCCCTCAATCTCCGCTCTGTGTCCCCACCCATATCCTCAGATCTCCACACCTGGGCTGGCAACCCACAGGAGATGAAAAGTATGGTACTGGTATCAGGATAGACAAGGGCAGGCTCTGGTCCTGACCCTGCTCTGAGTTCAGAGGACTGGGGTGAAGGCAAATATGCATGAGGGAATGACCCAAATTTGGTGGCCATTGGGTAAAAGGATGAGTTAAGAGACGAAGTCAAAGATAATTTTATAGCTTTTTGCTTCAACATCTAGGATGATTATCATCATCAGAAAATGTGGCAGTCAAGTGGGGAACTGACGTAGAGACTGACAGGGAGTTATCTTCTGCAAGTTGACTCAGAGGTCATGGGTCAGCGACAGACAGAAGCAGACAGACACAGCCAGGATCCTGGGTGATCAGTCATCTCTGAGGGCTGCCGGCCCTGGTGTGGTGTATGCCGCCAGTGCGGGTCCTCACGGCCCTGCAAGTTAGGTTATGTCAGCCTATTTACATACAGGAAATGGAGTTCAGAGGGGGAAGCCACTTGCTCAGGGGCACACAGTTCCTAAAATAGGGCTCCAGGAAGCACACCCTGGTCCCTGATTCCAAAGAATTTCCCTGGACTTGTACTGAAGGAAGAGAGACAAGGAGAGGCAAGTTTCCAATGGAGCCAGTGAAGTCATGATTTCAGGCACCTGTGGAAGCTTTTCTTGAAGGAATTAGATTATCAGTAATTTCCATTGAGGCACAGCTAGAAGATGAAACCTTGATAGACTAAGTGGCTAGAGAAAGTTGAGATCCTGAGTGAAGACTGCACCGGGCCTCCCTTTGGACTCTTCATACCACTTTGCTGTCCTCTTCTTGAGCTCCTCCTTGCTTTCAACTTCCACGCTTCCGCAGGTGGGCAGAGGGCCTGCAGAGCTGCCTTCAGGGAAACCACACTGTGCCAGCCTTCCTGTTTCCCCCTCCCCCCCCCCCACCCGACCTTCTCTGGCTGCTTCTGCCAGTAGAAGGCAGACACCTGGTCTTCCAGTGGCCCCCTGTGCCACTGGGGTGGGGCACTGGGATGGGGGTGGTGAGTGTGTGTGTATGTTGTTATCCTCAGCTCCCCAGGATCCTGTCTGCCACGTGCAGCTTCCTTAGACAGGTTTTCTTGAAGTTATTCTTCCTGCTCCCTCTCCTCCTGGGTCCACTGGGAGGGAGCCTTAAGGGCACCTGTTTCCTCTCCTCCCAGACCTGAGGCACTGATTCCATCCACAGACATTGCTGTACCCACCAGAGAGTCTGAGTGTTCCTCCTCAGGGTGAGATGAAGACTGGCTGGACTGGGGGAACAGTGGGAGGGAAGGATGGTGGGCTGAGCAGGGACAGGAGGGGAGCTGAAAATTCTGGTTCTGCTCCCTATTGCTGTGTGAGCTCAGGCACACTCCCTGCCAGCCCTGGGCAGCACTCCATCCTCTGGGTTGGGGAAGCACGGCGCTCACAGTATGGTTCACGAAGGTGAGGTAACATAAAACAAGTCAAGCCTGAGAACAGGCCTGTCTGGCGGCCAGCACTGGGAAACAGCCTGGTTGTTATGGCAGCCACGGTGGTGAGCCAGGGGGCCTGTGGTGGGCAGTGAGGACATGGCAGGGGAAGAACCAGCAGCTGTGGTCAGGGTTAGGGGGCTGGGGAAAATCCTGCAGAAGGCCTCCTCCTGCTGGGGGCCTTCTCCCCTCCTGGTGCAGAGCCTAGAACGGACAAGAGAGAGGAGAGGGCCTACCAGGGATGCAGGAGGGTAGGTGCTGTCACCAGGCAGAGTAGAGGCAGGAAGTGGTGTGAGGGGTTTGGAGCTGACATCCTGGCACCAGGTGGCCCACACAGATCTGAAACACCTGTCCTTCTCCCTTATTGATAAAGAGCTGAGATCCAGATTCAGATTACTCACCTGCCCTATTGTGCTTCCCCTGGGAAGGGCACCCTACCAGCTCCCCTAAGCCCCCCACCCTCCCTGCTGCAAGGCCCTGCCCTAATAAGGCGGCTGGGAGATGGTTTGCCTGCAGGGCACACTCAGTCCGCATTAATGGTTCCTTCTGGGCCTGAGTGATGTCCCTGTGCTTGCAATGAACAAAATGAAGTTATGGGTCCTCTCTGTCCCTGCCAGCTTCCAGACACTTGGCAATAGAATTACAGCCTGACGTCTGCCCTCCTGGAGACAGGGCAACCTTCCCTCAGCTGTCCTCCAGGGTGGGATTGGAATGTCTTGCCTAGGACCCCTGCAGAGATGGGGTTTTTGATGGACTGGAGCAGGGTCCAGAGAGTCAGCTCTGGTTCACCGGTACCCTGGCCTGCTCAAATGGCCTCCAGGCCTGGTTTTGCTCCTCCTTCCTCTCCTCAGCAGCAATCTTATCTCTTTGGAACCCAGACTTGCCTACAGCACTTCCCTGTTTCAAGACTGTCAGTGGCTCCTCACTGTCCAAGGACAAAGTCCAGATGCCTTGGTGCTGGGGACTTTCACATTTGGCCTATAGCCTTAGGGGTGAAGGTGGGGGCTGTTTCTTCCCCACTCCCACTTTGAGCTATCTCAGTTATTTGCCTTGTTGCCAAGGTACCCAGTTCCTCCAGCTGGGGGCAGAAACCTCTGGTTAAGGCAGAAGCTCAGGTTCAACTGCTTAGGGATGAACTATCAATATCCCTGAATTCTTGGTCTCCTCTACATCCTGAGCACTGAGACCACATTTCTCAGCCCTAGAAATAAGTCAGGTCAGTGGGAAGGGGGCAGTAGAGAACTTTGTCACTACAATTTGGCCCAGAAAAGTGTCCCATGTGTAATCCTTTGCCCTTCTGCAGCAACTCTGAAGGCCATGGGCTAAGGGTAGTGGCACCAGAGGTTGAATGGAGCCTGGATCCCGGAGACTCCTTGGAGGAGAGCTGCCTGATTCACGTGAGCCCACCATAGCCATTCTGCCGAAGCCGTCATTGCAGCCTCAGCTTCTAGGCTCAGGTGTGCACACTTAGGCACGCCCACACCATGCTCCAGGTGTCCACAATCAGGCATGCATGTCCTGTGCCCATGCGCCCAAGCACCTTCTGCATTTAAGGCCGCAAATGATAGCCAAAGAGGCTAATGGTGTAAAAGCCTGACCGTTTCACTCACCCTACACACACACTTTTCCCGCCTGTTTCCCAGGTTAGGACTGGTGTTGTGAGGGGGATTGAAGCCCTGCATGTGATAGAGCTTTGGAAAATGGAAAAATCTCTCTAGGATTCTTAGGGATCAGTTCCTTGACCAAACACAACTCTGCCCCTTGTTTTCACCTGGACCCCAAATCCAGGAACCAGAAGTTCCTCTGCTTGTCTCTGCCTCTGAGGACTAAGGACAGCAGTTACCAAGCCAGTTGGCCCCAAGCAGTACTCAGGAAAGAAGAGGAGAATTGTGCTGTGTGGACTCTGGTCTAGGCCCGGCACAATTAGAGGAGAGAGGTCCTGCCATCACTGCCCCAGCTGCAAGGTAAGCCTGGAAAGGGAATCCTCCCTTCCCACCGTGGGCTGTGGAGACATGGGTTGAATCCTGTGGCTATATTTCCTCGCCTCTTTTCTCCTCCACTGATGCTTTTGGATCACAAGTAATGTCAGAGTAGAAGGACAAGGACACGGAATGAATCACCACCATGATCTCTGTCCAGGATATTTGATTTGGGGCATTTGATGAGGGGCAACAGGTCACCCCAGATGGAGTCTCAATTTCTCTAGGATACTAATCCACTGACTCTCTGTGTGCAGGCAGAATCCCCCACTGGCGCTCATGGTGGTTCATGGCATCTGGCCCCAGGGAGCTCTGCCCACTGGGGACCCTTAGAGGCAGCTAGGGGAATGGTCACCAGCCTTCTGGCTTTCTTGCGCCTAAATCCCCCTGTCTCATGAGGCAGCTGCAGCCTGTAGGTAACCTGCAGCACAGATCGCACACTGAGGAACTGATTTCCAACTTGCCGGTCACAGAGACACCATATGGTGACATTCATGTACCTCTAAAGAGAAGAGGGAGACATGCTCAGTGTCACTGCTCAGTCTGGGCTTGTCTCTCCTGGTGATGTTTATGTGGTCATGGCCCACTGCCCCACTCAGTGTGGGATCCTGCCTTTCCACCAATGTCACGCAGCATCTCCCCTGTTGCCGGTGTTTGCAGGCCCTGTCTTAAATGGCACAACTGCACTTTACATACCTGTTCTCTTGTTAGACAATTGGGCATTTTCTGTTCTTTCAATGCTACAGGAAATTTTGCATGGAACATTTTCGAGCCCAGAGCTTTCTCCTCTGTGAAGATGGCTCTCCAGTGAGGTTTCCAAAACTAGGGCTACTGATTCAAAGGGCTTACCAATTTTAAGAGTTGTTACACATCAAGGGTGCAAAGGTTCTCAGAAATGACTGGTCCTCCAGCGGATTTAGTGATGAGGACCAGAGAAGAGAGGTGGCCTGGGGAGGTGACCAGCAGGCTTCTGGAACTGCTGTATAGGTAGTACTTCTCCCTAAATTGATCTACAGATATGATTGTAATCTCCATCAAAATTCCAGCTGACTTCCTCAGAATTTGACAGGCTGATCCTGATATTCATATTGAAATCCAAGGGACACAGAATAGTTAAAACATTATTGAAAAGGAACAAAATTGGTGGATTTCTGATTTCAAAACTTAACAAAACTACATTAACTAAATCTGTGGGACTGGCATGCTCTTACATTCCAATCAATGGAATATAATTTAGAATCTAGAAATAAGTTCTCACATTTACAGCCAATTGATTTTTGAGAAAGGTGCCAGGATAATTCAATAGAAGAAAGAACAGTCTTTTCACCAAATGGTATTGGGACTCCTGGATAACCACATGCAAAAGAATGAAATTGGATCCCTACCTCACGCAATATGTTAATTCATAATAAGTCAAAGGATTAAATGTAAAAACTAAAATTACAGAACTCTTACAAGAAAACAGACATAAATCTTGTGACATTGGATTAGGCAATGGCTTTTAGATATGACATCAAGAGTACAAGCAGCCAAAGAAAAAATAAAAAAAACTGAACATTTTCAATTAAAAATACTGCTTTAAAGGACACCGTCAGGGAATTGAAAAGAAAACCTAAGGATCCATGGAGAGGTAGATACCCAGAGCCCCCTATGACATCCTGCACACTCATGAGAGAAGACTTTGAAGCTGGCCGTGGGAAACCTGATTAAGGACACCATTTTTAATCTACTAATTCAAAACAGAGCTAGACTTAGAAACAGCACAGGTAAACTTAGGGCAGAAGTTTGTTTCTCCTAATGGTGCTGGGGTGGGGGGCACCCTGTCATGAAGGAAATGACATTCCTAATAGTGCCCTCATCTGTCATATAGCATCTCTCAGGGGTGAGGGACGCCTCCTAGTCCTTGGGATCTAGGTAAGATGACCATGAACTCCAAATCCTAGGTGGATATAATATATCCTGGTCTATATATACAGGCCTGGGGGGAGGGGTGTCTGAAGCCTTCTTGGGGGGGCTCTGTGACTATTGGGTGAAACTCATAGACCACACCCCCCCAATTCATCCCAATTTGGCTTCCACACTGTTAGCAGGTCACATCATAGCTACCCTCCCCTGCTCTCTAAGAAGCCCTTTCACGCAAAGCATCATGGGGCCAGTGGGTGCATTCTGGTTTACTGAGGAGGGGATCTCACTAGACACTGGGGCATAAACAACTGTAAAATGATGTTTTGGACAACCCCAAATTTGCTCTTCCCTTACAGCAGCTCAACTTCTCTCTTCCCTGGCCCCTTCTCCCCTTCTGATCTCCTTTTCTCCTTCTCCCTCATTTCTTACTTCCTCTTGGAAATCCACAGCCTCTCCTAGCTCCTGCAGCCTGAGTCTGCCTCGGCAGGTAGCAGAGCCTTTTTCAAACAGATCCTCCTTTCTCCTCTCATCCCGCCAGCTGGTGTGACTTGACCGGTCCAGTTACTTGGGGGCAATGCTAGCTCCATGAACTGCCCCCCTCAGCTGGGCGTTGTACCCAGAAAGCTCCCACACAGGCCTGTAGGAACCTTCACAAGGATGTTCCCTGCGGCGTTACTTATGACAGTGAAGAAGCTGGATTAGTGCTCCAACATTGGGAGACCCAGTAGACGTGAGCCACATGCTGTCACGAGCCATGACCTAGTGACCTGTGATAGTCTAAAAAGGTGCTGAGTAATAAACCAAATCATAGATGTGGGACCATGAAGCTACCTGTGTAGTTTGACACACTCAATCACATGAGCTCATTCTAAGGGTACACAGGTATTTAAGGACATCCACGGAGAGCTAGAAGGAGGGAGGAGGATGAAAGGAAAATGGAAATAACTCCTACAAGTGACAACTCCCTGGGCCTGCTAGTGAGGGTGGGCTGCGAAGGGAGGCACATGCCTAACCAAGGCGCTCAGAAGGGGCGAGGTCAGAGCAGGGAGGGGCGCCGTGGCTGGAGAAATGGTGAGTCGAGGAGGGGTGTGCAGGCATTTGAGGTGATCTGCAGAGTTGAGATGGCAGGCAGCCTAGGAGGCAGCAGCTTTGAGGGTCAAGATGCACCCTTCTAGGCCTGTGACTGTGCACGCCCAGGCAGGACAGGGATGTGAGAGCTTGGAAGACATGACCTTCTGCGTGCCTCTCTGCTGAGGTCGGGATGAGGCTGAGCCAGTTGGAATTCTTGGGCCACCTCTTGTTGAGAGCAGAGGGCGGTCATCCCCAGTGGAGAGGTGGGGGCCTTGGCCCCTGGACGTGAGCCAAGGGATGTGGATGCTCAGAAATGTGCAGACATGAGCAGCTCTGCAGCCCCAGCCCCTGGCTGGCCAGCCTGGAGCCAGGCCTGAACTCTTCCTTCCCCAACAGCTCTGCAATGGGATGGGCTGGAGCAGGAGGAATCTGCAGGGCAGAGGGGAAGGAAGTCTCAGTGAAGGCCTTGGCCACTTGACCTCATCTGCTCCTATTAAAGTGACACTGCACAGTGCGTGGCCCAGTTCATCAGGCCTTGGCCCAGGATGCGGTGACTTTGCTGGGGGGAAGAGGCAGGTGGGTTTCCCACTCACCTACAGGCAGCCAAGAGCTAGTCCTTGAGAGGGGTGGCAGGGTGGGCTACTGTGGTGCCCTGGACTCCAAGAGACAGGAGACCTGGGCTCCTGTCCCTGAGTGTCCCAGAGCAGTGGTATGGCCTTACACAAGCTGCTTCCTTCTTCTCGGAGGAAGCTATGGAGTCAAGTACCCTCCTTTGTAAGCTGTGAAGTGCTGTTCAGGTGGGAGGTGGAGCAGAGAGCAGGCCTTATAGCCAGTGATCTCATGATCTTGGCTGGGCAAGCAGAATGCTCCCAGGGGACAGGCAGGGTTGCAGACTGGAGCCTTCTCTTTGCACCCCTTCCAGACTAGCACCTGGGCTGGGATAAGTGTGAGTCCAGGACCGAACCGCAGACCTGACCAGGACATAGGCTTGAAGTCTGCAGAGTGCTGTCAGTTTGCATTTTGCAAACTGTCCTCATGAGGAGGATTATTACAGTGGCAGGATGGTCTAAGTCCTTTGGGAAGCCAGTCAACGATGAGAGAGCTGAGAGTCTCTCTACATACAGCAGGAGGGTGGCCTCACCAGAACTGCATGCTCAGTGGGGAGATGTGTCCTTGGAACCAACTGGCTGGCCAGTCGATGCTTTCACTGTGCAGCCATGGCAGGTGCACTCAGAGGCCCAGAGACAGACCAAGCTGCTTGCGTTACACACAAGTGTGCTAGTTAAGTGCCCCCTCTCCTACCACTAATCCTTGCCTAAGCTCATGGGGATGGTCAGTAACAGTCCTGCCCAGATTTCAAGGTTTCAGAACCCTGGGCAGCTGTCCAAGGCAGGTGGTGGGGGCTAGGAGGTGGGTTTCTGCCTGGGGCCCTGCCCAAAAGGTATGCTTGTTTGGAGTCCTAGCTATGCAACGGCCTAGCTGGGCAGGCAATGGCAAGAGGAAACACTGCATTCCTCCTGGCTGCCCCCTCCCAAGGGTGCTCTGGGGGGAGCCACGCCTGGTCTGATCTTGTCCTCCCAATGTGGGGTTTCCATCCTACTGTCACAGGGTCATCCAGGCTCTGCTTACATCCTTCCAGGGATACAGAACTCGCTGTTTTGGGGGCAGCTGGCCTAGTATTTTCAGGTGGACAGACAGGATGGACAGCAATAACATCTCCAAATGCTGGACATGGTGCTGAGCCCATGGTGGTGCCCAGGTAATGGTACCCTCTTTCCCATTGCTGGGAAGGGCTTCCTGGGGTGACCCAAAGCCAGAGACTCCGAGCTACTGGATACATCCACAGGCCGTCCTCTGCAGCTGTGCAAGGCAAGTCCCGTGCTGTGTTCTCTAAAGCGCTAGAGGAAAAGCATCATGCCATCTCTCAGCCTCTTCTCCCCTGGGTCCTCATCTTTTCCAGATCTTGCACCATCCTGATGGAGTTCTCAGGGAGGAGGGAATCACTGCAGGTCACAGTGTGCTGTGCCTCTTCCTGCAGGAGGGCAGGCCATGCCAGTCAGCTTCCTGTTCAGCTCAGGGATGTCTTCGCCCACAGCCTTGGTGGCACCAGCAGAAGAGGGGAGGATGTTCTGGGCTACCCCTTGGCCATCAATCCACAGCTCCCCAGAGGGGCTTTCCATGGTCTTCTGGGTGGCAGGGATGGCACAGACTATTGTCATGAGTCCTTCTCTGATGCCAAAGTTGTCATGGATGACCATGGCCAAGGAGGCTAAGCAGTGGTGGTGCAGGAGGCGTTGCTGACAATTTTGAGGGGGTTGTTGTATTTCTCATGGTTCCTGCCCAACATAAACATGGGCCAGGAGCAGAAGGGGCAGAGATGATGATTTTTGGCTCCACTCTTCAAGTCCCCATAATCAACCCCACGTGAGCAGATGGACTTGCCTGGGGGAGCTATTCTAGGATGTTCCAGGAAAGGGATAGAGGTGGTGACTTGGTTCTGGATTATGAAATGGTCTAGGGAGGATCTTGAGGCATCTTTCACTTCCAGATATGTGAGGGGAGCTGGAATTTGGGAAGGCACGACTGAACCATAACAACAGTTAATTTTGAGAAGTGACCTTGCCCATGTAGGACAGGCTTGTCAGTTGTGCAGAGGACAAACAGTCCCTGGAGAGAGCAGGGCCAAGGGACTAAGACAGCAAGGGAGAGTTTGTTGACGTTTTTGGCACTGATGTTCGCAGAGTTTGGCCAACTTGCATATTAAGATGAAGAGTTATATTACCACCCCAAATTTGGCACACAGCAGGCACTTAATAAGACATTTAACATCAAAATTGCACAAGACAAGACAGGGTTATTTTCTGTGGTTCTGTTTTCTGTGGCTCTATTTTATGTTTCCTTCTCTTTGGAAGGAAAGTTACAATGAGAACCCTGTCACCCGGGAGATCCCCTAGTCCAACTATGACTCCTGTGTGGAATTAACTGTTAATTAGCTAAGCAGTTAATGGAATTAACTGAGCAATTAGCTAAGCTATTTGCTCTGGAAAACTGGGTTGTAGGGGTTTAACTCAAGTGGTTAGGGACAAAAATGCAGGGTTACCTGGAGCCCTATGTAATTGGAGGACAAATTGTTCACCTGTCTTGATGGATGAATTGGGCAAAAGTACAAAGGCGGGGCCTCTCTGGAGCTGTCTGCAGCGACGACGGGAGTTTGACACCCGGCCGGGGAGATTCCCACATGGCGCTGCAGACCTCTCCTGCCTCACCCGCTGCTCCCCTCAGCAGTGTATTTCCGTCGATCTGCCTGTTCTGCTCCCCACTCTGTCTCTGGTGAACCCTCTTGCCGCCCCATGCCTCTGGCCTGTACCCCAGCTTGTATGCATAAATAAATAAATTTTTAAAAAGTTCAAAGGAGTACACACAGCCTTGCCCTGTGGCTTCCAGGGAGGTCATTTAGGCTCCTTCAGTTTGGGGGTCACTCAAGTTTTGCTGGGGGTGCTATAGCTTTCCCTCTAATTTGAGTGAGAAGAAATGGCCCCATAATGAGCGGGGCCAGGGAGACATGAACCCTAAAAGATGCTCGATAACCCATCTGCAGCAGGACAAGGAACCTGCCCACATGAGTAGGCACCCCGCGGCAGAGCCCTTTGGGGATGGGCCCTTGACGGGGCGCTGGGGCTGTGGTCCAGGCTTCATTATGTTTTCTGAGCATTCCCAGGTCCTTCTGGTTATTTGTGACATCCACTGTGAAATGGGGACAGTGATGCCAATCCCTGACCTGACCGATTCAAATTGCTAAGGGAAGGCTGGAAAGAGATAATAGATACAGCCCTGGTAGGATGTAGAAGGCTGTGAAAGACAATTGTTCTTGCCATAGCAACAAGGATCAGTGAACTCAAAGGCAGATGGAAATAAATTGTCCAAGCTGAAAATCACAGCAGATAAAATCTTTTGAATGTTTTCTTTAAAGCCATAGGAAAGCTGTGTGTGTGTATGCATGCACACACATACACACGCACACACAGAATGAGCTAAATTCCACAAAGGATCAAGCCCTTCCCAGGAGACAGGAGGCTGGCAGTGCTTTTTTACTGCCTAGTGGTGGCCTAGAAGGGGTGGTTGCCAAAATGGTGTAGGAATTTTGCTGGGAAAGGAGAAAATATACAATCTTTCAACATTCAGGTGAATTTGTATGGTTCAGGAAGAATGTGGAACAGGCCTATAGACAGAGCTATCTCCTATAGTTGACCGGCCAGTTTTCTATGGGGCTTTGGTTAAATGAACTTCAACTAAGTGCAAAGAAAGGGAAGGGCTGTGTGTGTGTGTGTGTGTGTGTGTGTGTGTGTGTGTGTGTGTGTGTGTGTGTGTGTGTGTGTGTGTAGAGAGAGAGAGAGAGAGAGAGAGAGAGAGAGAGAGAGAGAGAGAGAGAGATTTAGCTCTAAAACCCTGCTGGAGGGAGGTGGCTGAACTATTTCTTGAAATATCGAAACCTCAGCGAACTGCTACTAATTCGGCTCCCATCTAGCTCAACACTTGATAAGGTCAATGAGATAAACCCCTGGTGCTAGCAGTCTGACAGAGTAAAGGGTGTGGCTTCTCCTGGTGGGAATATAGCTACTTTAGTTTCTGTTTTTCTCTTATATACACTATCTGGCATGCAATACAAAATTACGAGACAGACAAAGCAGCAGAAAAATGTTAACTCATAATTAAGAGAAAAAGTAATCAGCAGATCCATGAATGACCTAGATGTTGGAATTAACGGAAAAGAACATTAAGATAGCAATTATCAATGTATTAAAGCATTTAGAAATAAGATGAACAAACAGGGAAATAGGAATGCTGAAAATAAGCAGATGGAACTTCTGTTTTCCAATCTGGCATGTAAGGAGCTCAGAAGTTGTCACTTTATCAGAATAACAAGTAAAAATAAAATAAAAAAATTAGCAAACTCAAAAATCAACAACTCTTTTTAGATTGGTCAGAGAAATGGGGCTACAGGGAAATTGCTGCACTCTCTCCCTGCCCCCTAAGTTGGAAAGACAGCTGGCAAATACAGAGAATCACAACATATATGAGCAGAAATCTCTGTAGGAACCAGTACTGGCGGGGGGAGGAAAAGCTGAACTGTACTGAATTGCTCAAGGCTCAGTGTGGACAATTCCGAGGGATAAACACTCCAGGGAACCCAGTCTTAGGAGGTACCCACACTTTTGTGAGTTTTACCTCCAGGAACTTAACTAGGTTCTCACAGAAAATATCAGAGAAAAAAATCTCCTCTTGCTTCTGGCAGGTGGAGGGGGGAAAGAGCCATTTCAAGATACGCCAGAGCCTTCTGTTCTTAACATAGTCAGCCCTCTAGAGAAATGATTCTACTATACATATGTGGTGTATGGTAAGTATACACATGATTATTTATGTTTATGCTTAAATGAAATGAATGACAGCAATGATACATGGATAGGAGGGAGGAAATAGAATTATTTTGATATTTAAGGCACTGCCCATGAAGTGGTGGCATAGTGGTATTGGAAGTGTGATACCAGACAAAATCAAGGGATACCCAGGAACCCCAGACTGTTATGAGGAAAAATCCATGTAGCCCATGGCTTCACACCCACCCATGTGCATAAAAGCAAACAAACTCTAGTGTGCTAAAAGATTTTTAATTGGCAAGAGGTCAAAGGGATTAGAGAGAGGGAGAAGAGGAGTAGGGAAGAGGATTAAAATATTGACTCCTGATCAAACTCCAAAATCAATCAATCCCTCATGGACAACTGTTCAGTCAAATAGGCAGTACCGAAAGTGGAGTGGCCACAACTCAAGAGTAAGCCACCAGGAGGGTAAATCCAAGGCAGTGACCCTTGTGGTAAAAAACACAAGCAAGAGGTTGCACAGGGCCCAAAGGACTGGGAGAAAAGGAAAAAAACAAAGTTCAAAATGTATTACCCAAGCTGAATCCTTCATGAGGTCAAGATGGTAGCTGCTATAATTTTTTAAGTCAGGTCTTCCCAACTTGGTCTATAGATTCAACACAACCCCAATCAAAACCCCCAGCAAGTTATTTTGTGGATATTGATAAACCGATTCTAAAGTTTATACAGAGAGCCAAGAGATCCAGAATAGCCAAAACAATGCTGAAGAAGAACAAAGTTCAAAGACGGACAGCACTTGACATGGAGATTTACTATAAAGCTACAATAATCAAAGACAGTGTGGTATTGGCAAAAGAAAAGACAAAAAATCAATGGAATAGAGTAGAGGGCCCAGAAATAGACACATACAAATATAGTTCACTGATCTTTGGCAAAGAAACAAAGACAATTTAACAGGGAAAAGAAGGTCATTTCAACAAATGGTGTTGGAACAGCAGCACAAACGTATGCAAAAACAAACAAAAAAACCAAAACAAGAACCTCCCCTTGCCCTGCCATGAACCTAGGTGTAAATCCTATAATCCTCATAAAAATCAACCCAAATGGACCAAAGACTTAAATATAAAGGACAAAATGGTAAAACTTCTAGAAGATAATATAGGAGAAAATCTAGGTGATCTTGGCTATGATAATGACTTTGTAGATATAATACCAAAGGTATAATTCATGAAAGAGATATTTTATAAACTGAACTTCATTAAAATTTAAAACTTCTGTTCTGTGAAAGATAATCAGGCAAGTCACAGACTGGGAGAAAATATTTTCAAATGACATACCAGATAAAGGATTGTTATCCAAAACACACAAGGAACTCCTAAAACCCAAGGTAAGGAAATGAACAGCCTAGTAGAGGATACTGATAGTGGAGGACCAAGAGGTAAATGGGAAATCCGTACACTTTCTGCTTTATTTTGCTGTGCATGTAAATCATCTATTAAAAAAAGTCTATGAAAATAAGCAAATCAAAAGTTCAGAATTGAAAAATACAACATCTGAAATACATATGCATTTAATAGGCTTAACAGCTGCTTGGATACAACAGAAAAAAGGATCAGGAAACTGAAAAGCAGGTCAAAATAAATGATCCAAACTGAAGTACTGAAAGAAACCTAAACCAGCAGAATAAAGCTTAACAAACTACAGGCCTGAGGGCCAAACATGGCCTGTTGCTTGTTATTGTATATGAAGTTTTATTGAAACACAGACAATCCTATTTGTTTAAGTGTTGTTTGAGGCTGCTTTAGCGGCATAGCTGAGAAGTTGTGATAGAGACCATATGGTCTGCAAAGACTAACAATCTGGCCATTTAGAGAAAAAGGTTGCCAACCCTTGGAATAGAGCAGCAAAAATCTATGAAACAATATTAAATAGTATGCCATATGTGTGATTGGGGCCCCACAAGGAGAGGAGAGAGAATTGGGACAAAATATTATTTGAAGAGAGAATGATTATTTTTCAAACTTGAAAAATATCAATCCCTTAGATTTAAGAAATAACAAACTCAAGCAGGCTAAATACAAGGAAGGCTATGTAACTAGGTACATTATAATCAAACTAGATAACAGAGGTAAAGAGAAAATCTTAAATTCACCCAGGACATATAATCATTTTGTAATCAGAGGAAAAGCAATAAAAGCTATAGCTGACTTCTTAGAAACAAAGAAAGACGACGCTGGAAGAACAACTTTGAAAGAGTTAAAAGAAAAAAGTCTGTGAACTTAGAAGGTTCACTAACAATATCCTTAAAAATTAATAGTCAAGGGCCTCCCCGGTGGTGCAGTAGTTAGGCGCTGAGCTGTGGAGCTGTCACAAGTTCGAAGCCCGGCCGGGGAGATTCCCACAAATCACAGCAGACCTCTCCTGTCTCGCCTGCTGCTCCCCTCAGCAGTGTGTTTCCATCGATCTGCCTGTTCTGCTCCCCACTCTGTCTCTGGTGAACCCTCTCACCATCCTACGCCTCTGGTCTGTACCCCAGCTTGTATGCATTAAAAAGAAATCTTAAAAAAATTAAGTTAAATTAAGACATTTCAGACAAATAAAAGCTTGGGAAATTCATGGCTAGAAGACCTCCACTACAAGAAATACTAAAGGAAGTTCTTTGGGCCAAGGGAAATAATCCCAGATGGAAGCTCAGACCACCAGAGAGAAATAGAGAGCACCAGAAGCTTTCAACACGGGGACAAATAAATGATATTAATTTTTTCACTTAAGAAAACAAACTTGACTTTTTAAAGAAACAATAATAAGAATGTGGAATAAAATATATCTAACAGTGTAAAGGACAGAGAGAAAAAAAATTTTTCTATCCTGAGGCTCATTTATTACCTGGATGTGAGCGATGGCTCGGGTGCACACATGTGCAGAGGTCCCCCTGCCTGTACCCTTAAGGACTTGTGTGCATCATTGTATATTAACGACACTGTTCTTTAATAAGCCCTGTTAACATAAAATGGGAAAAATAACAGACATGGCAGAGCTCTGCAAACTGTGCAGCACTCACAGATAAAGTGGATGTTTGTTTGTTATGGGGAGTCAGGTCCTGCCCCCTGGAAGAGGCTGTTACAAGCTGAAGATGGAGCTGGGCAGGGCAGCTGGGCTCACTTCCTGCTCTGCTGAAAAAGCAGGAATTTGCTTCTGTGACTGACTCCTGGGGGGAATATCTTCCTGCCTCCCTGGAGAGTAGCAACCTGACTGTGCCCGTGGGACCGAGGCCTGGCCTTCCTGTCCTGGGCCTCATGCTGGAGGGGGACCCTGGAAGACTATCCTCCCACTTCCTGGGACCCTCTCCTGGTGACAGGGAAAACTTGAATGTCAGCCTGGAAGGGATTTCTGATTCAATCAGTTCACTGCTGCCATTTTGCAGAAATGGGTTTGGGGCACAGAATGAATACATTTGAGAAACTGGATTTCTTTGTGCCTGTAATAGCTGTCTTGGACCCACTTAAGTTGTGCTCCCTGAACAAAGCTAGAAGATCCATAAATATCCCTTTCTCTGTTCCTTTCTTTAAAATCCTCATCCTATCAGGATTTTTGCTTTGTTAGCTCTGGAGAAAGCAGTTAATAAAATGAATTCATACAAAGGTGGAGTGACCGATACCCATTTAAGCCTGCTTGAAAGAGCATGCTAGTAACCACGTCCCAGAAGCACATCCTGAGAGTGTGGCTGCATCCAGAACGGCAGAGAAGAAAAATTGGGGGGCTGGAGTAGGCGAGGAAGGCGAGGAAAGAATTGCCAGCCTGAATGGCTTGTCTTGGGCATGTTATTGATCTCCCTGCTTCTTCTTCTGTAAACTGAAGGCTGGACGCTAGAACAGCTCGGAGACCCTTCATCCCTGACACCCTAACCTTTTCACTTCCATGCATCCTTCTGGAGCACTCACTTGACAAGTCTGGTTTCATGACCATCTTGGGCTCCTCTTTAAAAGGCGTTCAGCACTGTGGCTGTGGGAATCTCCGGTTTTCAGGGGAGGAAACAGGGTGCAATAGGAAGGCCAGGGGATGGGCTCTGAGTCCCTCCCTCTCCAGTGAGCTGCCTCGTGAGAGGGGCTAGAGGAGCTTACTTGGCCTACCAGAACAGTGGCTGCTCCTTGGACCAGCCCAGGGCAGCAGCCCCCTCCCTGCATGTGGGGAGATAGTCCCACTTGACCCTCAGAGGGGCTCTTTCCTCTCAGCTCTGCTCCATCAGTCACTAGAGCTGCCTCTGTTGCCTTCACCAATTCCCAAATGCCCCTCACTGAAGGTGCCTTTTCCCAGGCATCCTTCCCACCTGGGCTGCCTGCCCCTTTCTCCTTCTCTGCAAGGCACCTGTTCACTGAAGTGGCTCCCCTGGCTCCCCACAGCTGGTGCAGTTCACAGTCACCTCAGTAGTCAGCCATTTTGACCTTATTCAAGGATCTCCTTTACTCCTGGGGAGCTACCTGGGAGAAAAACCCTACCCTCCATGGGCAGTGGTAGGGTAAATGAGTTAATCAGGTTTTCTCATGCCTCGTCACTAGCCTCTATGATTGGCACCTGTGGTCTTGCATTCCGCCCATGATTGTGGACACCTGGGCCCAGGGAGCATGGGTGTGCGCATGTGTAGGTGTGCACATCTGGACCTGTGGGGGGAGGATGAAAAGGCCAGACAAGTATGCAATTGCAAGATGTAGAGGACTGGAGACTGAGAGGGAGAAGCCAGAGAGAGGAGAGGGGAGGAGAGGCTGAGAAGGGAGAGGAGGGGAGAAGAGGGTGCAACAACTAGCAAGAGTGCAGATTCGTGGGGGGCTGAGAGGTTTAGTTGCCTGGGCCTCCTGGCCCTCCGGCCCCACTGCCTCCCAGCTTGCCTGGGCTCAGGAATGGTCTTGGGAGACAGGACAGGACAGCCTGAGAAGCTACAGAAGCTGAAAAACTAGGTTCAAATCTCAGTTCACCACATAGGAGCTGGGGAGCTGCGGCACTTTGCCAATAGCCCCTGAGCCCCACCATAAAACGGGAGACAGCACCTCCTTTGCAGGCTTCATGATGAGTAAGCAAAACAGCGTATATAAAGGAAAATGCTCAATTAATGCCGGCTCCTGTTAATACTCCTGGTACCACCTGAGAGACTCTGGGCAGGCCACTTAACATACTCTGTCATCTCATTGCAAAGGGGAACAGCAGTCCCAGCACTGTCGCAACAAACTGTGGTGAAGGTCAGTGGTGGTTGGGTCATGATGATTTCAGGGACCAGGAGGAGAAGTGAGGGGGCCTGAACGCCCTGTGGCAGCTTCCCACAGCCTGCGCGGGGTGAGCCGGCCCTGCTGCAGAAGCAGGTGCTGCCCTGCTTCTAGATCTAGATCTACGGGGGCCTCTGCCCTGCCCTGGCACTGACCCCTGTGTGAGCCCCAAATTGGTGTGCTCCTCTTTTGCTTTGGGGATTTAAAACTATTATTTGCAAAATAAAGAGAACAAAGCCACTCTAATGGAAATTATTATGCATAATAAAGGGTGGCTTAATGCGCTTTTCATTAAGAGGTGTGCTCAGGGAATCAGATGAACAGCTTTGACAGCTGCGGTGAGGACTATCATGGAATCACAGGTGCCACTCCCTAAAGTCCCAGGGCGCTGGGAAGAGGGGAGGGGACAGAGGGAGACTACTGGAAGCATGGCTGCCTGGCCCCTTTCCCTGGGCTGTAGGTTCTCCTCCAGGGAATGGGGTTCCAGGGAAAAAATGCTTGGGAGCAAGCCTCTGGGGCCACCAGAGGCTGGTCTAGTCTCTAAGAGTGGTTGTGGGGGGCCACTTGCTGTTTGAACAGAGAAGCAACCGTGTCCTGGATAGGACCTTACACACCATTGAACCAGGCCTGGAAAATCCTTGGCTGCATGTAACCTTCCCGCGTCATCATGTGTCTGCTCCTGCTGAACTGAGAGGAAGCGCCAGGATCTCTTTGTGGTGAGGTAAGTCTGAGGGAAAGAGACAAATACCATTTGATTTTGCCCATGTGGGGAAGATAAAGACACAAAGCAAGCAAACAAAACAAAAGCAAACTCTTAACACTTTGTGTGCCGGCCATTTTCTGTGCCACCGCATGAATGGTATAAGCATTCAATAAAACACACACAACTCCTGAACTACTGGATATTAAAAAAACTGTAATATCTCTCATAAAACACCTTACACTTTCACCAAAACAATGTGTAAAGCTTCTAGACTGAGTACGATCAAAGAAATAGCTCCTAATAGTTCCAAATACTCCACCGTGGCGTGAAATACCGGAGACTAGATGAACATGTATTAATATGTGAGTGGACCACAAAGTGTCAAGATAGACTAGATTGGTGTTTACCAGAGGGGAAGGGGTTGAGGGCGGGTTAAACAGGTAAAGGGGGTCAATTGTAGGGTGAGGACTGGGGTAATATGTGTGGGAGGGGCACATAGTTGTGAACTGAAGGCCCTGGCTGAGCAGAGATGGGCTACGTTGCATTAGGGTTGTTAGTTCCACACTTCATAGCTCTGCAAAATGGAGGGAGGCTGCCCTGGAACTCCCACAGGTGCAGAGAAGGAGGGGAGGTGGAAGGGACTACACACACCACAACACCGGGCTTCCGAGAGGCTCCCCAGTTTTCCATCATGGGAGTGAAACTCAGTGGATGTCCCCTGAGCCTGGGAAGCAGAACTGGCCATAGGGAGGCAGCCCCAAGCTGCTCGGAGGGAAGAGCCTTTAACCCTGCCCCTAGGCTGGGCCGAGGTGGCCAGGGAGGGGTTCCAGGCATCAAGCTCTCCACTTGAGGGTAGGAGGCAATGTCAGGGCTACACTTCAATCTACATCAGGGACTTGGGGAGAGGGGTTGACATGGTCTCCACACGTGGGTAGCCCCCTAGGTCTGAGGCCAGCCATTTTTGGTTGGACAATGACCAACCTATAGCAGAGGACCCTTGTCATGTACCAACACAAGGTACCACCAAGGGGTTTTGGGTTTCTGCATCCTGAATTCAACTCTGTGCCCTCCATCTCCCTGGAGACCAACTAGACCTGGCTGTCTGGGTTTGTACCCTGATCTGTTCACTGACCTAGCTTCTCCCTGATGCTCCCCAGCAGTTCTCCAGGCATTGCTTGTGGAGGGACGATGGAGGAAGAATGGCAACTTGCAGGAAACTGACCTGGCCAGGCCTGCCCAGGGTGATTTGCTTATTGCATATAGCGCCTCATTTTGATGGAACATCTCTTCTAAAAGTTTCCTGGAAAAAGGTACAGGAGAGAAAGTTCTTTCTGTAAATGTCTTTAGTGTCCCCCATCACACTTAACAGGGAGTTTGCCATGTTCATCTAGGTTCTTGCACCAGATGGCTGGGTCCAGGGAGGATTTGACCACCCCATCAGTTGACCCTTTTGGCTCCCAGTGGCTAGGACAGCTTCCGTTGCCCTTGTGGACATGTCTGGCTCCTGACCTCCCCTGTAACATCCTGTCACTCACAACCCCCACAATCATTATAAACAAACAAGGCAAATAGGTCAAGGAAACACTAACAAGTCGAAACTTTAATTACCAGCATAGGACATGGAGATCACATTCTAGGAATGTTTTTTAACTGGAGATACCTCCTGGGGAAAAATAATGAAAATACTAATGAGAAAAAAAACACCACAACTGTCTTTGCCAAACTCAATTCTAGCAGCAGCTGCCTCCTGTTTGAGAAGACCTACATCTCAGGAATATTAAATTTTTATTGTGTTTTTTTTTGTTTTTTTTTTTTGCGGAGAGTATGTTTATTTTATTTTTTTTTTTTTTTGAACCAGTAGCAGCAGCAGTGGAGAGAGCAATAGAGGAACTGCCAAGCTGGCTGGAGTTGTTCTCCCAACTTGGCTGGGGTGCCTGGATGCATCCAGCCCCCTTCACGGGCCTTGCCAGCCACACAGACTCCCACGTCAGTGGCATTGCTGCAGGACTTGTGGTATTAGGATGAATGGAGAAGGGGTCGGGGGCGAAGTGTGCCTTGCCAGGGATTCTGGCTGGGGGTTTCTGGCCAGAGCACACAGCTAGCCAGGCTCACATCGCCAAACAGGAGCCATCTGCTAGGAAAGGCATGGAGAAGCAGAGGTGAGCAGAGACCGGAAGGGACTGGATTGACTTTACCCCTTCACATCCACCCCTGCTCCAGGGGAGGAGCTTGAGGCTGGTAGCCGACCTGAGGGCACCTGCAGCCAGTCAAGCAGGGCCAGTAGAGCTGTCCCGGGTGCCCACAAAGGCTGCCTGCCTAGTGACCAGGGAATGACCCAGGGAATGCCCATCCCAGATGCTCCGACCCATGACCACTGACTTCACCTGCCCACCGTGCTCTGGAAGTGAAGGTCTGTGCCTTCCTTCCTGTTTGCCAGGGACATGGGAGCCACTGCTGAGCCCACCCCAGAGAGAGGGTTAAAGTATGCCAGCTGACTTGGGGTTGCTCTGGGTGTGCAAGAGCATTTAGGGCAACACCAAAAGTCAGGACCACATGCAGAATTTGGCCCCATTTGTGCAAAAAATATATATGAGAAAACATCGAACATCTTATGCCTGTACATGACTTAACAAATTCAGAGGAGTACCCTAAAAATTGTTAATGATTGTTTGGGGAGGGAGATATTTATCTTAGACACATGGTATTGCTGAAATTGTTTACCACATACATGTATATATTTTTTGCGTGTATTCTTTTTATATAAAAACCCCACAAAACTAGCTGAGGTAGTTACCTCTGGGGACGGAAGCTGGTTTGGGGGAGGAAGACATTGTTAAGAGATACATTAGCATTGTCTGGAATATTTAAAGTCTTTTTTTTTAAACAAAGAGATATTCTTGAGCAAGTTTTAAAAAATCTTCAAAACCTAGTAAAATTCATGGCTGCAGCTTCTGAACCCTCCTCCCCACACACTCCTCTGCTTCCACCCTGCCTGGGAGGCCCACATCTTGGGAAGGCAAACCTGTCCGCAGCTGGAGGAAGGCTGGCAGAGACCTTTCTGGCTGGTCTCCAGCCAGGGCAAGGTCCAGAGAGGCTGCAGGGTGCCGAGAACTCGGAATGCCAGCCCTGCGGGGGCTCAGGGGTCGCAGGCATCCTCACAGCAACAGGGCTGGACCCTGAAGCCCACACGGAGACAATACTGACCCCCACTCCCCACATTTACCCCAACAGCCAAAGCACCCTCTAGTCTCCAGAGCCTTTCAACACCCTCTTGTTGGGTTCCCAAAGTGGCCCTGACAGAACCCTAGCCCACCAACCCAGGTTCTACACCTTTGAGGCTTGACCCAGCACTAGAGGGAGCTTGTGCTTGGGGGAGGGGCCTGGACCCTCCCCAGCACTATCTGCCTTCTCCATTGCCACCCGCTCTGCTCCTTGGTGGCTGGCAGGCAGCACTGTCCAGCCCTGACAGCTCCATCGCTCCCTCAGCTTCTGCTGCCTGCATTGCCATGTCCTTTCGGACAGCCGTCACGCCAGTGCTGAAACACACCCGGTTTTCCCCACTTGGTCTGGAAAGAGCCCTGGGTAAGCCATAGCCCTTCCTTGGGCCTGGGGCTCCATAACTGCAGGGCCAAGGAGTTGGCCTCCGTCACCCAGAATTGTAGATGTGGACTAGTGGGCTCAATTCCCATTTTCCAGATGAAGAATCCAGCCTTTCACTCTTTCATATATTTGATGTTCCACAAGTATGTATTATATACCTACTTTCTGCTGACATCTGGGCACCAGGGTTACCACAGAGAGCAGTGCCTGACCACACAAGCTGCCTTCCAGGAGACCTATATGCACGGGGTGACATCAAGCAGTCGCGATTTGAGATTCGACTGGCTAGATGTGCCTAAGAGTGGGGCATTTACTGTTTGTGAGGGGTGGTCCCAGAGGGTTGCCCAGCAAGTTGGGCTTGAATACAGTGCCCTCCAGTTCTCTCAGCAGATCTGAGGACAGAAGCTGTGGAAGCTGTGTTGTAGGATTGCCAGTCGGCTCTGCCAGTCTGGTCTCTGCTCTAGAGCCAGGCAGGGATTCACCATGTCAGCATGAGCTGTGCGGCTGCTGGGAACACAGGCAAAGACTGCCCCATCAAATGGTAGCCGGAGGGGGGAGAGGGGAAGAGGGAGGCACAAGGCAGATCACCTGTGTGCGGAGCTGGGCAGAAGGCTGCAGCTTCTAGGAATGAACGCCCTCCCCGCACCTCTCCCAGTTGTTCCTGAGTCACCACCTCCTTCCCTTCCACTTGGTTTTCCGAGATGCTTCCTGTCCCCCACTGTCCTGTGAGTCACCTCCCCGCCCTCACCCTCCCACACTGCATCATCATCATCCTGCCTCCCCAGCTCACTTCCTGCATGCAGCGCATGAACGCTTCCGAAGAGCCACCTGGAGAGTAGGGGTGGTCAGGTATCAGGACCTGCCTCCCCCTCCCAGTCTAGTTCCCAGGTCTTCTTCTTGGACATGGACCAGCAAATTTCCTCTGCAGGTGGGGAGGCTGACCGAGTTGGAGGGGTGAGGACAGATGCAAGGTTTGGGGAAGGCACTGGTTCCCAATGCCTCAGACAGACCAGAGATTTAGAAGGCATGTCCTGGCCTGGGGCCTCCACCCCAGGTCAACCCCTCCACAGCCAGCTATGTGCCTCCCTCCCACCACCTGAGGAGTGTTGCTGCACACACAGTACTGGGTCTCTAAGAGATGAAGGGGGGGCGGGGCTGCTGGGGCTCAGTTTCAGTTCTCTGCCTTGAATTCGTTCCTCAGTTGCCCCACAGCTGAACACATGCCAAGGGGCACATGCCAAAGGGCTGTCTGTCCCCCCCTGCTGCTCTGTGGGCCCTTTCTGGACCTTGGGTCTCCTTTTACAGCCTGTGGGTGGATGTCCTTTGAGCGTCCTCCTGGAGCTGACGTTGGACACTGACACCTGCTTTTGTTCACTGCTCTGTGACTTTGGTCATATCACTTCATCATCCCAAGCCTCCATGTCACCCTTTGTCAAGGAAATGGAGAGTGAGAGCCCCCAAAGACTGAAGTCTTGTTGGGAGAATTGTAACAGCAGAGACTCCAAGGCCCTTGCCATGTGTGAGGTGCTCTCACACGAAAGATCTCACTGGTGGGGCCTCCCTGGAGGTGCAAGGGGTTGAGTCCCAGCACTGTGAAGCTGGGGACAGCCACTGCAGCATGAGTTCGATCCCTGGCCTGGGAGATTCCCACATGGCGCAGCAGACCTCTCCTGTCTCGCCTGCTGTTCCCCTCAGCAGTGTATTTCAGTCGATCTGCCTGTTCTGCTCCCCACTCTGTCTCTGGTGAATCCTCTCACCCCCTCACACCTTTGGCCTACATACAAGAGCTGGGGAGCTCTTGCATGCATAAATAAATAAATCTTAAAAACAAACAAACAAACAAACAAAAGGAAAGATCTCACCGGACCCTCCGATAGCCCTGTGAGGTGGGGTTCCCTTCACCTCCAGCTTACAGTTTGAGAAATAAAGGCCCAGCTACAAGGAGAGAGGCTTGGGGGAAGGTGAAAGGTCACCGGGTGAGGGCAGGCAGCTCCCTGGGGGAAGACCCGGTGCAGCATGAGGGGAGGGCCGGGAACCCAGGCCTCCCTGACTTTCTCTCTGGGCCTGGGCATCTCTGGGAGGCAGATGAGCGGCTGCATCTCCCCCAGCACAGGCTTGAGGGGGCAGAGAGATGCTCTGACAGCTGTACAGATAATCGTCACTTCTCCATCGCTGCTAATAGCATGTTTAGCTTGCCGACTTCTCTGTTTGCCTGGTGCCTCCCACAGGCCCAGAGCTGGAAGACTGTGAGCCCCTGCCTCTGGGCGAGGGGGAGTTGGGGGGGGGGACAGCTGTGGCAGAGCCTCCCTCCTCCCTGCTCCCCATTTCTGGCCATAGCTGGAGACTCTACCCTGGACCTTGACTAGCTCCTGCATTCCTTGCCTCGGCTTCCCCCATCCCTGGGAGCTCCTTCCAGGCTCCGGGAAAGAGGAAAGGGCTTCCTGTTTCTGAAAGCTGGTGCTTCATCCCTTCAAGTTCCAGGGCCCATGAAGCTCTTGCTCCTACACAGGGTCAACTGAAGGAACATGCTGGGTCTGAACAGCTTCCTTCTGTACAGAGTGGGCCCCATTAAATGGGCCTTACAGAGCGTGCAGCCCACTTTTATGTTATGTTTCCACCCCTCCCAAGACCCCCTTGCCTCCCCTTACCACAGTGTGATACAACCTAGACCCACACCTGGTGATGCCAGGGGAAGGGCGGACCCTAGCCCCTCAGAAGGAATCATCCCTGAGCCCTCACTTGCAGGTTAGTAGTAAACCTGGGGGGGGGGCTGCTTCTATGCACTATGGGGGGGCTGCTTCTCCCATAGCTTGTCTTCAAACCCCAAGGGTTCATGTGCTTCCCAAAAACCCCTGCCAGAGTTCCCTCCTGTGGGGAGAAGTCCCTTCAGCTGACTGTGTCTGCTGCCCTCAGCCTGGTGCCTCATACCAGGGGTGGCCCTGGCTTCCTCGCTCTAGGGCCTAGCTCCTGCCTGACAAAGGTGTCTCCCTGGGGTCTGTGGTCCTCTGTTGGGTCACCCCCAGACAGGACAGATCCCGCAGTGGGCAGCAGAGGGCACCTGGGGTGAAGAGCACTTGTCCGTCTGTCTCTCCTCTTTGGGAGGCACTTGACCACCCATGATGCTCCAGTTCATTGTCTACCACACAGCTCACCCCTGGACAGTCCCCTTCAGGAGGGCAGGGACTTGGTCCCATTCACCATGAGCGGCCCAGATGGGGTGCTCAGTCACAATTTGCTGACTGAATAAATTTATAAGACTGGTTTCTGTTTGCCCTCAACACTATTTACACAGAGTTTGCCATCCAAGTTTGCCATCTTTCTTTGGCTGCATGGTAAATATTCTGCCTTATCTGGTAAATGTTCTGCCTTATCGACACACTATCATCTTCACTCTACAACTTGCAGAACATCTGGGCTAATTTCAGTATTTTACTGAATAATGTTTTTTATAAACAGTTTTTTATAAATAATGTTGCTATAAACAGCTGTGCACATATAGCTATTTTTTCCTTTGCAATTATATCTGTGGGAGGAATTCTAAGCAGAGGGATTACTGGGTCAAAGAGCACAGCTTATTTATGGCCCTGGGTAGGGTGGGACTGGCTAATCCTCATCCAGGCCCTAAGGTTTGTCTTAGAGAGAACACTCACAAAAACCCTTCCCTTTGTCATCTGAAGCCAGCCCTGGTACCCAGAGGTGCTCTGAGTGGTTCCTGACAAGACTTGGAGCCAGACACAGTGGCAGGCAAGTGGCATGGGGGTTTGTGGAAGGGACAAGAAGAGGAAGCTGTGGAAGGGGAGAGATGATGTGGGCCCTTCAGTTCCTGGGGCCAGGGATCCTATTCAGGCAGCACAGGAAGGTCACTTTCTTTCCTGAACCTTCTTCCTTCTGTGGGGTCAACTTTCTCCTGCCCTGCAAGAAGGGGTATACGTGGAGGGCAGTCTGGTGCCTCAGCTGTTTTGACTTCCTTCCTCTAGGCCCTTTGGCTGGGGGCTGAGTCTGGGGAGAAACAGGATTTGTCAAAATGGATTTTCAGAAAAATGTATTATTGTAGAAAATGGGTCTGAAGACCCACAGTCTCCACCTACATGCTCTGCCTTGTGCCTCATCCCCTAACTCCATCCCACCTTCTCAGCTTCCTGAGGCTCCTTAACTCATTACTGTCCCCAGATCCAGACGCCTACATGGTAGGGTAGGGATCCACATCAACTCCTTTTGGGCCCTACCCCAGGACTTGCCTCCTATTAGGGGACAAGGTGACCGATGTGTGCCCCTCCTGGGCCAGCTTCTCCTGTTCTGGGGTGATTCATTCATAGTGTGGGGGACTGGCCTTCTCAGTAGTGCTGCATTTAAGGGGAGCTCCAGGGCTTTATTGTTAGAGTCTGAGTTGCCAATGTAAAGAGTAGTGTGGGGGGCGGAGGGGCCTGCTGTTTCTGGGAACAGCCCACGCAAGTGGCAGCAGGTAGCAGAGGAACTGGACTCCTGTGTTCCTTGGGTCTCCCCTTCAGGGCAGGGAGCAGGCTCTCTCTACTCTTCCTTCTCTGATCCTTTGGGCTTCCAGGCCCAATGACCAGAAGTTCTGGGCAGCAGTGCAAAAGGAGCACAGAACCTGGGAGTTCTCATCCTGTCTGCCTCAGTCCTCAGCCGACTGTCGTAACACCGGCACTGACGCTCACTCCTCAGTGGCTTGGGCTGAGGCCCAAGCAGGTGGACCTCAGGGGGCTGGTCCAACACAGGGTGGGGTAGGGATGCCTCCCAATGCCATCTCCTGGGCTGATGCTAGGAGTCCCTCTAGATTTAGGGGTGAAGCCCCTCTTCTTCAACTTCCCCCTCCTCTTCCCATGCCCCCCTCTGCTTCACAGAAACAGGGAGCTTTTTTCTGACTGATGAGGGAAACAATGGCTGTGGGGGCTGTGTGGGTTGTGTGATATTCCTGGTCAGGCAGGCATAAGAGGGAGAAGAAATTATTCTGTCTAAAATCTCAGAGATGAGCTCTCAGAGTGACAGCTTCATGTCTGGGTGGGGAGGCATGAGACAGGCTGTGCCATTCCAAGGGACAGAGCCAGGCAGGGCAGGACCATCCCCAGTGGGGATCCCTGGAGGCCCCCACGACAAAGTTAACCTTCTGTTTTTTATTGTGGAAATTTTTAAGCACAAAAGTTTTTCCTTATAAAAAACATAGGCAGGGAAACCAGAGAGTCATCCACCAGGCCTATGTTGTCAAGAGAGTGGACAGTGAGGCCTGCCTCAGGCAAACAGAAGGGAGGTTCGTTGTGATCAGGGTTGACTGCTTCTCCCTGACCACAAAAGGGTGGGGAATTTCTCTACACAAAGTGTGTGCAGTTCTCCTAATCCTAGCTGGTCTCTGGGGGAAAAGGGCTCAGGTGAAATCCACATTGTCATGCTTTAAAGAACAACACTGAAAAATTTTTTTAAAAAGATTTTATTTATTTATGCATACAAGCTGGGGTACAGGCCAGAGGCGTGGGGCGGCGAGAGGGTTCACCAGAGACAGAGTGGGGAGCAAAACAGGCAGATGGACGGAAATACACTGCTGAGGGGAACAGCAGGCAAGGCAGGAGAGGTCTGCCGCGCCATGTGGGAATCTCCCTGGCTGGGCGTCGAACTTGCGTCAGCCGCTGCCTACAGCTCCACAGTGCAGCGCTCAACCACTGCGCCACCAGGGAGGACCCTGAAATTTTTTTTTAAGATTTATTTATTTATACATACAAGCTGGGGTACAGGCCAGAGGCGCGGGGTGGCGAGAGGGTTCACCAGAGACAGAGTTGGGGAGCAGAACAGGCCGATTGACAGAAATACACTGCTGAGGGGAGCAGCGGGTGAGGCAGGAGAGATCTGCCGCGCCATATGGGAATCTCCTGGGCCAGGCGTGGAACTCTCATTGCAGCTGCCGACAGGGCCACAGCGCAGAGCTTAACCGTTGCGCCACCAGGGAGGCCCCAACACTGAAATTTTTTTTCAGAATTCAGAATTTTTAGAATTTTCTTTCATCTCACCATTTTTTTCTGTTACTTATGACTGGGCAGCATAAGTTGCCCACACTTTGCAAGATCTGCTGAAATGACCTCTACATGCCTTCTTCCAAATGTCACATGGCAAATACTCTTGCCTGTATTTCTATAGTTTTGTTTCTTTGGCTTTCTTATGCCATGTTCTGATTGTGGCCATTTTATGGCAAAAGTACTAAAGAGGGGCCTCCTTGGTAGCACAGAGGTTAAAGTATCAGCACTATCAACCTATCACCAGCCACTGCAGCATGGGTTTGATCCCCAGCCAGGGAACTGGCTCCCGTGGGGCAGCAGACCTCTCCTGTCTTGCCTGCTGCTCCCCTCAGCAGTGTATTTCAGTGGATCTGCCTATTCTGCTCCCCACTCTGTCTCTGGTGAATCCTCTCACCCCCCACACCTCTGGTCTGTACCCCAGTTCTTGTATGCATAAATAAAGAAATCTTTAAATAAATACTAAAGAGTTTTGCAATTTTCAATAAAACAAATTTCTCACTTTGGTTTAAACCAGTTGAGACTGGTCTGAACTGGTCCAAACTGGTTTTAGCTGGTTTGAACTCGTAGGACCCAGTTTGAACCGGTCAGAACTAGTTTCAGCCAGTTGGAAACCGTTTGAGGCTGTTTCATTTGGTTTCTGTTGCAGTTGTTTTAAAAAATGAGATCTGGTTAGAACCATCGACAGAGTATTCAGGTTCAGTTGCTTTAAACAAGTCTGAAGCAGTTACAACCAATTTTAGTTTTACACCATTCAGAAATGATCTGAATAGGTCAGAAAGGGTTTCAGCATAAGTTAGCCTATCCTGACTGATAGAGCCACAAAGCTGGCTAGTAAGAACCTTGTCTTGGACTTTAGATTATGACCCAGACCCTTTTTAGTGGGCTGGACCCATAATATGTCAACTTGGAAGTATTGTTTTCTAATACGGGAATGTGAAAACAAAGAAATTATTTTTTAAAGGGAGAAAAGAAAGCAGATGCATTGTATGTAGTGCCGTCCCCAGCATTCTATTTCCTCCTAAAATCTGGAGGGATAAAAATCCCATAGCCTTCTACAAAACACTTCTTTTTCTATTATATAAACTAGGGTTAGCTTAGGTTGCTTTCAACAAAGAGTCCTAATTCAGAGTAAAAGGGAATTGGAGACAAACCCCCAATTTGTAGTTGAGGTGATGGAGGCTCAGCATGGTCACACACAGACGCTCAGGACAAATATTCATTGCTCCTTTCTTGGTGAAATAATCTTTAACCAGTAAAGATTCAATTTAAGTTTTCCCTTCTTGCTTTCTAATTCTTGTCTCTAAAAAAACTACCAATTTTATGGGATCTTTAAAAAATATATTCACAAACATACATGTGTAAAACACTCACAGAATTTTATTACAAAAAAATGGGATAAGGGCCTCCCTGGTGGTGCAGCGGTTAAGCGCTGCGCTGTGGAGCTGTCGGCAGCAGCGACGCGAGTTCGACGCCCGGCCAGGGAAATCCCACATGGTGCGGCAGACCTCTCCTGCCTCACCCGCTGCTCCCCTCAGCAGTGTGTTTCTGATCTGCCTGTTCTGCTCCCCACTCTGTCTCTGGTGAAGCCTCTCACCACTCCACACCTCTAGCCTGTACCCCAGCTGTATGTATAAATAAATAAATCTTTAAAAAAACAAAACAAAACAAAAAATGGGATGACATTGTATTCTTCTAAAATTTTCTTTTTCACTCACTCATCAGATAGTTGACACTTCCCGGTTCCATCTGTCCCAGGTCCATCAGTGATGCTCAAGGAGAGAAATGATGAATGAGGTCGGGGGCTGGACTCAAAAGACTGACAGCAGAAAACCCTCCAGGTGGTGGGCCAAGATAGGCAGGTGGGGGGAGAGACTGTCAGCGTGGGAACCTCCCGAGCACCTGGTACAGCCCTCCTGAGGCTCTTCCAGCCCTTCCAGGCAACCAGGTCCTCTGGGCTGCTCTGCACAATGAGGAATTTGGCTTTTGTTTAAGTCGAAATCTGCTCACCCGTGGAGTCCGCCCACAGGCCCAACATCCCTCCATTAACTCCCGGTGCAAATAGCTTTAACAGCCCTCCTGCCTCCCACAGCAGATCAGGAAGGAGTTATATGAAGGGCTGCGGGTATAACTCCCTGACTCTCCCACTGGGGCCTTGGCAGCCCAATGACAGGCTCTGCAGAAGGTGTTAACCAATACCATTGTTGACCAGGAAGAAGGCAAGAACCCAAAGGCAGAGAACTAAGGGCCTTGGGCATGGAGAGAACCCTGAGGCATGGAGGAAACTGAGACAGTCAGAGGCAGGCAGGCAATTAAAGGTGGGGGCTGAGTTTTCAATTAACAGGCTCCTCCGCTAACAGTGGATAATTAACAGATTAGCAAGGCTGTTAGCAAGGCTGCTGCCAGCGAGGATTGGGACAGGCACCCAGGGGTGGGGGAGGACTGGGCTCCAAATTCCACAGGAATGAAAAGGGTCTCAGGAAACCCTAAGGCAGCTGAGTGTGGCGGGCTCAGCAGAGACCTAGTGTGCAGGCTGGAGGGCGGGAGTCAGGCCCAGAAAGGTGGGGTCATGAAAGGATCTTGGTTTGCAGAGTCCCCTCTGGCTGGGGACTGGCTAAGGAATTTATGAGAATATCTGGGAGTCATGGTACGATATTTGCATATCAAAATATAGCTCACAACAAATGTCTCTTGCATAATATTGGGGTGACACAACTATTAAACATTCGGAGTTAAAATGTTGCTCTATCAAAGCGAAGGAAGTGAAAGACAAGATAAACAGATGGGATTACATCAAAATAAGAAGCTTCTGTACAGCAAAAGAGACATTAACCAAAACTAACAGACACCCTACCAACTGGGAAAAGATTTTTGCACACAATACATCTGATAAAGGACTAATAACAAAAATTTACAAGGAACTCACACAACTCAACAAAAACAAAGC
>PVIJ01011683.1:0-53434 GCA_004024925.1 Scalopus aquaticus
CCCTCCCTCCAGGGCCCCTCCCTCCTGGGACCCCTCCCTCCAGGGCCCCTCCCTCCTGGGACCAGTCCCTCCTGGGACCCCTCCCTCCTGGGACCCCTCCCTCCAGGGCCCCTCCCTCCTGGGACCCCTCCCTCCAGGGGTCCCTCCCTCCTGGGACTTCTCCCTCCAGGACCCCTCCCTCCAGGCCCCTCCCTCGGGGACCCTCCCTCCTGCAGCTCCTCTCTGGGGTTCCTCCTACCCCAGCATTTTTGCTGTGCTGGCACTTGGATGTTCCAGCCCCATCCCAGTGCCTGGGTCCCTTCTTTTTGGGGCAAAAGCAGAGCTGTCCCTGTCTGCACCCGCGGGATGGGAGTCCCCCACCGCACCCTCAGGGGCCAGCTGCTGCTCCTGCTGCAGCCCCCAAAAGTGCCACCCCCAACCCCACCCACATGGGGCAGGGCCCTGTGCCCAGCCCAGCCTGCCCTTGTTCGCCTCCGGCCCAAGCGTGAGTGTCACCCAGCACCCCCCCAGCGTCCCCTCTGAAGCCCAGGGAGACCCCCATGTGGTGAGACAGGGGTCCCCACCGGGACAAAGCCTGGGGGTTTCCTCGTTAGTCGGCCCCGAACCAGGAGCTACAGAGCCGGGAGTCAGACGTCACCCCGTGTGGGCAGAACTGGGGCCCCCCTCGTGCCGGGGCTCCCTCCTGGTGCTGGGGCTCCCCCTGGTGCTGGGACTCCCCTTGGTGTTGGGACCCCTGGTGCGGGGCTCCCTGCTGTCCGGGGTCCTGTCCTCGGCGCCGCCCTCGCCACCATGGGCACTGACCCCCGCAGCGCGTCTCCTGCCGTCCCTGCTGGCGTGGACCTTGGACATGAACAGAGTGGCATCTGGGGGCTGGCAGGGCCCCGAATCTCGCTCCCAGAACCCCGGAGCCCACGGAGGCAGCCCCCTCCCGGCCGCCTGGCCCTGCTCCTGGGCGCGGCCGCTCCACACGGCGGAGTCCAGCAGTTGGAGCTGTGCAGGGCTGTGACCGGCGCCCTCTGTGAGGGGAGCTGGGGGCGGAGGGCGTGGCCTCCGGGCATGGGGACCCCTTGAGTTGGGCAGCCGTGCAGGAGGCGGGAGGTCGACTGCCAAGCCCGCCCCCACCTCTACCCTTCAACCTCCAGGATCAGGGACAGCGGCCAGGGAGGCCTGCACCCTGGGCAGCATCACAGAGCTAGCCGGGCTTGGCTCTGGAGTGGGCCAGGCTCTGCTTCCCAGGAAGGGCCAGCTGACTGGGCTGCTGTGGTGCTGGAGAGGGCTGGCTCTCCTGCAGCCCCTTTGCACCAAGAGGCCCGTCCTCCAGCCACTCTCAAGGTCCCTGCCCATCCATGTTGGAAATGCCTTGCGGCCGGCAGCAGCACCCCCAGAGCTACAGAAAAGCCTTCTCTCGGTTTGGTTCCACCAGCTGCACCTGCAGAGACCCAGGCAGCACTCTTAGCTGTCCTTGGGACAGGGGCTCTGCCACGCCCCAGCCCCACGCGGGCCTGGTTGGCGCAGCCGGCGGGGCGGCCTGTGCGCCAGAGAGCACCCCTTCCCCGCCTGCGGCACCCCAGATAGCAGGCTGTGGAGAGGCTCCAGCAGGAGCCGGCCTGACGCTGGGCCGTGGCGCCGTGTGCAGCCTGTGTGTGTTCCTGTGCTGGCGCCGCGCTGGATGCTCGGGCGGGCCCTTCTCCCTGGTGGACGGGGCGCTCTGCTCTGTCCCGCTCTCTGCCCAGCGAGGCTGGGCACACAGGAGTAGCACGTGGCCCAGACGGCACCTCGAGCGGGCTCAGGGCTGCCCAGCGGGAGGCGATGGGACACCAGCCCCCTCCACTGGGCCTCCGGTGCCGCGGCTCGGAGAGGACCTCTGTTGTCCTGCGCGGCCAGCCTCTGCCACTGCAGTCCCGGAGCCCTGCGTCCACACTCCAGGCTGGGCGAGCACACCCCCTGCACGCATGCGCAGGCTGAGATGGACACCTGTCCCTGAAACCCACATGGCAGACCGTCGTCCCCGCGGTCACAGTGCTGCGTTCCGAGAGGGCAGCGGCACTGGGAAGTCACCGGTGTGTGGGCGTCAGCGCTGGGGAGAGGCCAGCCATCTCCACGGGGCAGCCCTGGTAGCATCGGACAATGACACCTCATCCTTGGGGGCAGCTTCCTCCCACCCTGGGGGCTGGTCCCCAGCACCCGGCAGGGCACACCCTCTCCCTTGGGGGCGGATAGTGCCAGCTGGGCTGCAGCTCCGTGCACCATTGAGACCCTGCAGTCAGGGAGTGCACACCTTTCCTCCGCCAGCCGAGGCTCCTGAGCCCCTAGGGGAGGGCCCTTTGTACCTCCCCAGGGGCCTGGTATTGGCTGAGCAGGGAGACTCCCCCCGCCATAGTCAGCCATATTGGTTGGGATTCACCAGCCCACTCTAAAGGGAACGCCTGAAGTGAAGCCAGAGATGTAGCTCTGCGCTTCCTGGCAGGCAGGGCAAAAAGGGAAAGCCCGCTGGGTGTGTAGCTCTCACTGTCTTTCCAGGACGCAGAACCAGCTGTAACAGGGCCGTTGACTCTGGCTGTGGTGATGCCTCTACAACCCCCCCAAACCAGGAAGGGCTGGCTCTGTCCTTTCCGTTTACAGGGTGAAGCAGGGCCCCAGCTGCCCTGCCACAGGCTCCCAACAAGCCGGGCCTCAGCCAGGAACCACTGGCTAGTGACAGCCAGAGACCCAGGCGGTTAGGAACAGATGCACCCCAGGGACAGAAATGACCGACAGCCAGGACGTGGGCCTGCCTGGGCTAGGGGTGCGTGGCTGCTGCCCTCCGCCCGCAGGCCCCACCTGCAGCTCCTGGACGGAGGACCAGCCAGGGGAGAGCTCCGTGCCGCCCCTGCCCAGCCCTGCTGGCTGGGTGACCCCTCCCGGCCATCATGCCTCGGCCTCGATCGGCTCCCTCAGCCCCTCCTGCCGGAGCCCCTGCCCGGCCCTGCAGCTGACCCTCCTTCCCACGGCTGCTGGTCAAGGCCAAGAGTGCAGGCCAAGCCCAAGGCCCTGCCGAGGCCTCTGGACGCTGCCCACCCTGCTGCCTGTCCCCAGCCTGCAGCTGTCCCCGCAGGTCCCAGCCCAGAGCCCTCCCTGCGCCCTCTACCTTGACGTCCCCCGCTGCGTGGCCCGAGAAGTGAACTTGGGAACTGGCCTGGGCGGCCCCGAGGGTGCTCCCTGCTAATACCGCGGCTGCCGCCCGGCACTGACCAGAGCAGAGGGTGTGAGGGCAGAGGGCACGCGGGCAGAGGGCACCCGGGCACGAGTGGGGCTTTCACCGCACGGCTCCCCTGCACCCCTCCCGAGACTGGCTTGTCTCCCGTGCCCCTCGCCTGCCGCCCTGCACCCCTCGCCGCTCTGTGGGCAGCAGGGGTCTTTGACGTAGGCCACGCTGGCAGCCAGACCAGAGGGACAGGTCCGTGGCCTCTGCCTTCTGGGGGTGGCTTCCTGTGGGGTCCACAGACTTTGGCGGCGGCAGGCGAGACAGCACAGAGAGCCCCAGGGCCGCACCCAAGAGGAGGCCCCCTCGAAGCTGTCACTGCCCATCCCCCGAGACCTGTCACAGCCTTTTCAAGCAGGAGCTGAGATGCTCCGAGCTGGCTGGGGACACCCCCCCGAGGTGCTGGGCCACTTCGGGGGGCCAGCTACCCGAGACATGGATAGCTGATGTGCTCTGCCGTCCCTGGCTCTAAGGTCCAGCTGCTGTGGGCACTGGGGGCGCTGCATGTCACGTGGTGCTGAGCTCAGGGGCTCCGCACCTGCTCTCCAGGGGCACCCCTGCCCCACCCTCTGCCTCCCCTCGGGCCTCGGGGCCTGCTGAGTGCGGAGCGGGAAGGGCTGGGGAGGATCAGACCCCTGGGCCAGGCCTGGTGCTGGCGGCTGTGGAGCCAGCTATGCCCGCATCCGGGCCTCCGCGCGGGCCTGGCCCCCGGCCACCGCAGGCCTGTGTCCCGAGGAGGGGCCGGTGGGGAGCGCCAGGCTCAGCTGCTGTCCTGCTGCCCGCCCGACCCTTCCCCTGGACGGCCTGAGGCTGGACCGCGTGACTGGGGCCAGGGCCCTCTGTGGCCAGCCCGGCCGGGTGTCCCTCCTTCCCTTGGGCCCCCCCCACGTCCTCCTGGGCCACTCAGCGGGGGCGAGGTGCTGGCAGAGCCCACTGTCCCGGCTGGCCGGGCGGGCATGTGACAGCCCCAGCACAGGCCGTGAAAGCCCCTTTGTCTGCTCTGACTAATTAAGAAATGGCAGCAGCCTCGAGGGGCCCAGGCCCCGGTCCTCCCTGGACACCGGCCACGGTCTCAGGGACGGCCCGCCTGCTGGCCGTCAGGAGACCGCCCTTCATGGGCCCTGCTGCCCGCCCACCCGCTGCCCTCTGGCCTCCGGTCTGGGAAGCTGAGAGGGCGGCAGTGGCCAGGCCGGGCCCTTGTGGGAGCCGAGAGCCAGATGGGCGCAATTCAGTGCGAGCAGGTCCGTCACCCCCGCCAGCCACCCCGCAGCCCATCCCCTGTCCACCCCGTGGCCTGCCCCCTGTCCACCCCGAGGCCCATCCCCCGGGCCCAGCCGCCCCGCAACCCATCCCCTGTCCACCCCGCGGCCTGTCTCTGGCCACCCCGACGCCGGGACCCCAGGCCCAGCCACCCTGTGGCCAGGGGTCGTCTGGGAGAGCCGGGCCCTGAGCCGCCAGCAGTTGCTGGGGGTGGACCCCACGCAGGAGCTCTGGGGTAGTTTAAATTTGAAAATTAACATGGAATCAGAAGAGACAGAGTAATTTTTCATCCTGCTCGGAGGGTTATCTGCCTTCCCGGCGACTCGGCGCACTGATACACGGTGTCAGAAGGTAAATGATTTTAAACCAGATTCAATTTAAATTTCATTACATATTTGTAGGAGACAGAGGCTCCCGCACCCCGTCCTCTCCCGGAGGGCCCCTCGGCTCCGGCGCCCCAAGCCCGCCTGTTCCTCGAGCTGCCCCGCGGGGAGCTGCCCCGTGGAGAGCATGGACACCCGGGCCGAACCCCCTTCTGCGGCACCGGGCACCCCCCGAGGGCGTAGAGTGGGGTCCACTCTCCTGCCGCGCGAGCCCGGCCACTCGCCTGTGCTGGTGTCCACCGGATGGTGGTCACACCCCGCTGTGGGCAGTGCGCCCCCCACTCCGCTCGCATCCACTGTGCCGTCCACCAGAGGCACTGTCGGAAAGAGGGTCTCGTGATGCTTCCGGCGGGAGGGGTCACTTGGAGGCTCCAGGGCAGTGACGGGTCCTCATCCCAGAGGAGACAGCAGGACACGCCGGGCGCAGTGGGGACGTGTCACCTGCGCAGGAACGAGGGGCCCAGGAAGGACACCGGGGCCCGGGTCTGGCCTCCTTACCCCAGACGAGACTCTGCCGTGCCGGCCGCCTGCCCGTGGGCAGCACAGGGGCCGGGAGTGGACACGCGCACAGCTGCCCTGCCCTGGCTGCTCTGACCTCCCGGCCTGGCCAGGGCTGGAGCTGCGTCGGCGCCTCCCTGGTGCCCTGGTCAGCAAGGTGACTGCTCCGCAGGTGTCCAGTGCGAGGAGGCAGCTCTGGGTACTGCAGGGAGTGGCTGTGCTTGTCCAGGTGGGGGGCTGGACGGGTCAGGTGGGTGGGGGTAAAGTCGTCTCCGAGGCACTGGGCTTGGAGAGCGGGGTCTTGGGGGCTCCCCGCAGCGGCGCCGGTAGCTCCGGGTGAGTCTCCTGCGGCAGAGATGCCGCCGCGTCCGAAGGTGGGTCTGCTGTGGACGGAGGGCGGGCGAAGGACACTCGCACCGACACGCGGGCAGAGGCCGCCCCAGAGGACGGGTCTGCTGAGGCCTATGTGGGCAGGTGGGAGGCCTAGGGGAGCGCTCCCCCGAGGGGGTCAGTGAGAAGCCCCGGCGCGGCCACAGGTCCCAGCGGGCAGGAGGCCGCTGTCCTGCGGAGGGAGAGGGCCGGGGTGAGGAGACCCGTGCTGGCCGCCATGCGGAGCTTGCCCGCAGCGTCCTGTCTTGGGGGGCCCTTCCTGCAGGGGAGGTTGGTTTGTTGTTGATCCCGAGTGACTGCAGCATTTGAGGGGCCAGAGACCATCCAGTGGCCTCCGTGTCCAGTCCCCCCGGGGTCTGCTGCGCCTCTACCCCAGGATCAGGATCTCGGCTCCGTGCCGCCTCGTCGGGTTTTCTCTTCTCCATCAGGGTGGATGCAGGCCCCGGGCCGCTCCGGTCAGGCTCTGGGGAGTGGGCACTGGGCTCCCGGAGGCACTTTCCCCCTGAAGTGACCTGTCTGCGGCCCTGGGCTTCGGGGGGCCGCACCCCCACCCTGGGCAGGCCTTGGGACCAGAGTGGGCCCCCTACACTGGCTCCTGGGGTGCGCACAGGGACCTGCCCCAAGCCCTGACCACTGGGGAGGAGGCCCAGCTGGGGTGGGCCCCAGACCCATGAGAGGTCACGCTCAAGGACAGCGTAAGGCCCCAGGCCGGTCCCCTGAGGCCAGCCTGTCCATGCTGGAGACCCGGGCTCAGCGCTGGTGGGCGGGGGGGCCAGGCCGAGCTGTGATGTTGGAGTCGGGCTGCCTGGACCTGGCCGGGGCTCTGGGAATCGGTCACCTGCTGAGTCCTCCTGCAGCGCTGCAGGGCAGTCCGGGCTAGCAGAGGCCATGACCGGGTCCTCTGGCGGCGCCAGCCCTGCAGTGCCGTCTGCAGGGCACATCTGGGCACTTTGAAAAATAACGGGAGCTCCAGGGGCTCCCCCGGCCTGGGCTGCTGCATTTCGCACGTGGAACAGCGAGGATGGAGGGCATCAGGCAGGCGAGATGGCGGGAGACCCAACACCAACCCCGCCCCCGCGCCCGCACCCCTGTGCCCCGCGCCCCCTCTGCTGTGCTAATGGGGCTGTTTGTTCCCTGAGCCACAGGGAAGCTGGAGATAATCACCCCGGCATTAGTCATCATTAGGCCTGGGATAAAAACAAAGGAACCCGCCTGGGTCTCCAACGCGTCCTGAGACGAGTGGTGTTTGTTACAAACATGGGTGCCGGGCGCGGACGCAGGCGCGGGTGCGGGCGCGGGCGGCAGCCTGGCCCGCGGAGGTCCAGCCGCATCTGGCATGCCTCGAAGGGCAGGTGGGGCCCGGGGTGCCGCTGTCTGCCGGGGACCCCAGGCCACACGGGCTGGGAGCTGGACGTGGCCCCGATGGCCTCGGCCGTTCCCGGCTGCGTCTCAGTGACCCAACATGGGCTGGCCGCGGGGAGGAGGCCGGGTCCAGGGCTGCCGGGGCCACTCATCGGGCGCTGCCTGCACTGACTCCTGGGCCCCGCCAGCAGCCACCTGGGGCTCAGCTGCCCCCGACTCTGTCCTTCCCAGGGACGCCTCTCTGGGGGTCCCCTCTCGCAGCCCTGTCTCCGCCTCTCCCCTCACCATCGTCCTCGCCCTTTCCCTGGCAGCACCGCCCTGCCCCCGGGAGTCGGCCGTGGGGGTCGGCAGCCCTGGGCCCTGCGCGGGTTGGACCCCAACTCCATCCGCGGGGGGCGTGGTCTGGGTGACGTCAGCGCGGGGCGTGTGTGACAGCGCCATGCTGGCTCGTGACCCTCGGGGGGCGCGTCTCAGGGGTCCCCAGCACAGGGCGGACACTAGCGAGTGGCCCGGACCGCCGGCGCCACGGCCCGTCCTGCCCCGCGAGGCCGCCCCCCTTGCGGGGTCACGCGGAAGCCAGGCCCCGCCGACACAGCTCAGCCGTGTCCTGCCGCTTAGCAGTCACGTTTCTGATGGCGAGCGAGGGCCCCAGCGCAGCGCGGCCGGGGCTCCCGGGGCGGCGCCCACGCCCCACGCAGGCCGCGGGCCCTGGGGCTGCCGAGGACCGGTCCTGCGCGGGGCTGCCCTGTCGCGCCGAGGCCGGGGGCGCTCCCTCCCGCCCCCCAGAGCACAGGCTGCCCTCTTGGCCTCTGCCTTCGTCCCCACGATTCACCCTAGGCCCTCCCGGGAAGACCCGGTGATGGCTGGTGACCCACTGCCCTCTGACCCTCGTCCCTTGGCCTGGTCAGGAAGCCCCAGGGTCGGGCGGGACGTGGCCGCTTCAGAGCCACCACCAGGTGGGGTCTCACGGGGTCTCTCAGCTCAGGACACACCCAGCTCGGGGCCCTGGGGCCTGATCCGGGCCCAGCCTCTCAGGCGCCTCCCGGACATGGGGGCTGCTGGCCAGCGCAGGGGACCTGGGCCTGGTACTGACTGCTGGTCAGGCCGAGGCTCAGCCACCTCCTCAGGGCTGAGGGTGCCTGGCCTCCAAGGCCTCGTCCTCCCTCCCTCCCTGGACCAGGGCAGTGCACTGTTCCTGAGGGTCACCCCCAGGCCTGGGCTGGACCGAGGAGGCAGGTGCGGGGTGAAGATGGCGAGTGTGCCTGACCGCCAGAGGTCTGCACGCTGACCCCAGGGGCGGGTGACCCCCCCCCACTCCGCGGGCCCTGCCCAGGTGCTCCAGGTGAGGGCCTGCAGGCCAGGAGCTGGGTACCCACCCGCCCTCCTGGCGTGTGGACAGCTCTCTGCGGGCAGCGTGGAGAGGACGCAGGCCTCTGAGCTCCACTGCACATGCGCAGGTGCCACCGGCGTCTGCCCAGAGCCTGCCCGCTGACCGGCGTGGGGACCCCGGGGTGTCCGGCCCTCGCCGCTCCTCCCCCGCCTGGGCAGCGTCCCCCCATGTCCCGAGCAGCCTCGCGGACCCGGCTCTGGGGCTCGGCGGCGAGACTATCAGGGCGGCGCGTCCTGCGTAGACCGGAGACGGCACAGGCGTCGGGAGCGGGACGCGCGCAAGACGCGCTGTCAAAATATGTTGTTCTAAATGCTGAGCTGATGGTTCTTTTGTTTTGCTTTGTTTCTCGATGTGTCATTAGGAAATTAGCGATGACACCGTGCGTGTGGGGGCTGCGTCTGCGGAGAGGCATGGGGCGGCGCCGCCGACGCTTTCTCTGCTCTAAGCCCCGCCTCCCACGGAAGCCTCCAGGCCCCGCCCTGCTCTGTGGCAGCAGGTGTGTGGAGAGATCGTCCGGGGTGACCCGCTGTGCTCCGCGAGGGGGACCCAGGCCTGGGTGCCTGGGGGGGCGTGTCGGGGCCCGGCCAGCTCTGCCTGCACCTGCCGAGAGCCGGGGCGGAGCGGGCCGTTGCCAGGGGGCTCGGCTATAGCGTCCAGGGCTCCTGGACGAAGTCCTGGGGTACCTCTCTCCACGGGGGCTGCAGGGTTTCGGGGTGTCAGGGGCCCCTGTGGGCAAAGCACTTCCTCCCTCGGGGTGTGGCACTTGCTTCCCTGGGGGAGCCCCGGCTGGACGCCTGGACACTGTGGGTGTCGTGTGGGTCAGCGTGTGCTGGGCGTGCGGGGGCAGCAGGGCCATGTGTGGGAGCGCGTGTGTGCACAGGGCGTGAGGGGGCCTGCCCGTGCGAGGGCGCACGTGCCTGAGTGCAGCCGCCTGATCAGCGGCCCCGGCCATACCCTGGCCGACGCCTCCCCGCCCCTCGCTGGCCCTCTGCTGCCACAGGCGGGTGTCCAGGAGGACCACAAGGGTCGCACCCACCGCGAGTTGGGGCCCCAGCCCGCCTTGCTCTGCTGCTGGCCCTGCCCCCTCTGGGCCTCTGCGGAGGCGTGGAGGCCAGCAGCACCCAGAGCGGACTGGGCTGCCCGAGGGACATCGGTCTCTGGGGGCGGGGCAGGACACGGACAAGCCCCAGGGTGGGTGCCCCCTGAAGGCTCCCTGGGCAGGGGCCCTCTGCCTGCATCTGAGAGGCACAGTTCCACTTTGACTGCAGCTGGCCCAGGGGCCAGTGAGGGGAGACCACCCCAAGAGAAAGCCTGGGCAAGGCACATCCTCATGGGCGGCCTCACGGCGTGGGCGAGTGGGGTGCTGATGTCGTGGTCCAGAGCAGGCACTTGGGCAGCAGACCCTCTGAGGGGGCCATGGCCACTTAAACCCTCCTCATTTTTTAGGACCTCACACGGACTCCCATGTGCCCGAGGCCAGCATGGAAGCAGAGAGAGTAGGTCAGAGGCTGTCGAGGCAGAAGTGGAGGGTGTCCAGGCAGGAGACTAGGTATCGAGGCAGGAGCAGAGAGTGTCCATGCAGAAGTGGAGGGTTTCAGGCAGGGGTGGAGGGTGTCCAGGCAGCAGTGGAGAGTCTTTAGCAGGCTGGACTGTAGACAAACGGGGTTTTTGACCCCAGTAATGGGTGAGTGTGGGATGCAGGAGAGGAGGTGTAGGGACCTTTGTGACCCCCAGAGTGATGTTTCCACACCAGCGCAACCTTTGCCCTCAGCTTGCAGTGGGCTGGAAGGGCAGAGAGGAGGAAAGCCCCGCAGAGAGGGTCGCTGCCTGCATCAGGGCGTCCAGGACAAGCGGGGGTGACTGCCCCTCTCCGAGACCGCAGACGCCCTGACCCTGGACAGGTGCTGTGCCCAGTGGACAGCTGTCAGGCAGGAGAAGCTGGCTCCTGCCTATTCGGGGACCCCACCGCCTGTGCAGTTGCCGTGGTGACCGTGGGGGGGCTCCATATCCTCATCCCTGGAACAGAGGGCTGAGCGGCCCCTCCCCTGCCCTCGGCCCGCAGGACCCCTGGGCCGGTCACCTGCGCAGAGCTGTCCAGCTGGAATCAGCGGCTTTGGGAGCCCCTGATGGCCTTTTCCTGTGGACGGCGGGCAGCCTGCAGCCCCGGGCACTGCAGGGCATGTGTCCACGCCTCCCTGCAGCCCAACGGGCACACACACACGTGCGTGCGCACACACACACAGCCACCGAGCACACACAGCTGCCACAGACCCGGCACACCTCCGTGACCCGCAGGTGGGCACACACAGCTGTCCGTGCGAGTGTGCCGCTGCCTCCAGGCTCAGCCCACCGTGTGGCCGGCGGCCCTGTGGGCCCAGGGGAGGCTTCCTGGGTCTCTGTGGTGGTGGCAAGGGCCTCGCAGGTGGACGGAGCTCCTGGGTGTCCAGGGCCTGGGGGTGCCTGGCGGCGTGGGCCGCGGCTGGGCGCCCCTTCAGGGGCTGTCTGGGCTGGGCGCCTCCAGGAGAGCCGGTCAGGGCTTGGCCGGGAAACACCACCTGAAGCTGAGACCCAGCTGTGCTGCAGCCTGCGGGTCCGAGGGACCCTGGCTCTGCAGCCACACGCTGGCCCAGCCAGGACACCAGGCTCCGCCCTGCCCAGCAGCCTGGCCTCGGCCCCGCAGGGAGGGCGTCAGTGCAGGTGGGGCCTGAGAGGGGTTGGGCGGTCCCTGGCCCATCTGGCCTCCAGGCCACGGGCTGGGTTAGTCCCCTGCTGTATGCCAGGGGCCGGGCTCTGGGCGACCTCCTGGCCTGGCCACCCGGCCCGCGGTGCGTACTCCCCAGAGCAGGGAGCAGGACCAGCCCGGGTGGGCCCCGAGCTGAGCTGGGGTCTGCGGCACGCGGCATTGCGGAGAGCTCCTCAGCCCGGCTCTGGAGTGTCCGCGGGAGTCATCCAGGCGGGGGGAAGGCCGACGCAGGGGGGCGCAGCAGGGGGGCGCCCTAGGCTGGGATCGGCAGCACTGACGCCGATCGGGCGCCAGCTGTGCGGCGCCTCTGCCAGTTCCACTTCCCGAGAGCCGAGAACGGTTCTCACCCGTAGGGTTAGCGCCGAGACAGCACAGATGGCCGCAGCCTGCGCCCGTGTTTACTACCTGGCCTTTTCCAGGGAGCCGCCGACGCGGCGGAGGGTCGGAGCGGAGCCGGCGCAGCTGCCTGGGGGCCTGGAGCTGGGAGGCTGGCCTGGCCTGCCGCACCCGCCACGGGCGCATGTCCCGTCCATGTGCCGGCCAGCCTGGTGAGGGCCCCTGTGCCCGGGCTCCCCAGATGCACCGCCGTGTCCGTGAGCTGCGGGGAGGGCGCGGGCCTGACCCCGGCACCGGCTCCTGTGCTCTGCGGCAGCGGTGGGCGGGGCAGCCCCGCGGGGCCCCCACGCTTTCTTCACTACACTTCCTGCGTGGGGGCCCCACAGCCCACCGGCCAGAGGAGCTGGCCGGCCGTCCCGAGCTGCCCCTGCGTGCATGCTGCGGGGTCCAGCAGTGACCGCGCATGGCCTCCCGCAGGCGCCCGGGTGTCCCCCTGGGACCCAGCACTTTCTGGAGCCAGGGTGGCCCTAGAGGCTCCAGGAGGAAGGCACGTGGGGGGCCGTGTGCTCCCGCGTCAGCTGCTGGGCTTGGGGCACGGGCAGGGGCCCCGGCCGCAGCCTGGCACGTCCTGGGCTCCACTGAGCCGCCTCCGCTGGGAAGGGCCCAGCCGCGCCCCGCGCGTCGCCGCCGTCAGCCCTGCTTGCCGGGTAAATAATGACATTTCTGCGTCTCGCGAGGACACCGGCGGGGCAGACGAGGCCGACGAGGCCAGCGCGGCCAGGGCCCTGGAGAGGGGCCAGATAGACCCTGGCGGGCCCCTAAATTGGTTTATTTGCCAGATAATCGCAGGCAAAGGAGACGCGGTAATAGACCCCGCTCCGTGCAGACCGCCGCTGCCTCCGCAGAAACGCGACCGGTTTCCCTGGGCGCCGCCGCTGTGGCCGTCAGAGCCTCCCCAAGGAGACGCACGAGCTCGACGGCTCGTCAAGGCGGCTTTTCTCGCGATCTGGACAGGCGGGGCCGGCCGGGAGGGCCTGGGCCCGACAGCAGAGCTCTGCGAGGCACCACCCGGGCCCAGGCCGCACTGCTCCCTGACCGCCTGCGTGGACGGGCATGGGGCCACCGGCGCCTCAGGCCGAGGACAGGGGGCTGGGCCAGGTGCTCCCAGGAGGGGCTGTGGGGCCAGGCAGGGCTGGGATGGGGTGTGGCTCGCGAGCCCCCAGCACTGGGAGGGTCCTGTACACCTGGGCAGTCAGACACGCCAAGGACAGCGTCCCCCCGCCCCGCCACCTCCCAGTGGTGCTGGGGGTCTGTGTCTCCGGCCGGAGGCCCCCTCAGCCTCTGCCCCGTCCTGCAGCCACGTCTGACTGGCCGAGGCTCTGGCCCCCGCAGGGCCCTTGGACAGCCCCTCTGTAGACCAGGCCCCTCCGAGGGCTGGGCTCGGGCTGGGCGTGTCCTCTTAGAGGACCCAGTTCAGTCCGTGTGGGGCAGGCCCTGGGCCTCAGCGTCCCTCCAGTCTCTTGACTGTTGGTCTCCTCGACACGTGGACATGCCGAGCTGGACCCCGGCTGAGGGACGCCGGGTGGGCGGCAGGCCCCTTCCAGCAGTGGGTGCGGCCGCCAAGAGCAGCCAGGGCTGGCTCTTCCCCACATGCCTGCAGCCAGGGCGGGAGGAGAGCAGCCGCTGGGGCCCCACGTCCAGGCCGGCCAGGCTGTAGACAAGGCAGGACCCGCCCGGCCGGCCCTCATCAGGCGTGCAGGAGGGATATCCAGTGCAGCTCCCGGCCAGGGCGGCCAGGGCAGGGTGGCCAGTGCCCTGTGTCAGGTGCCCTGGGAGGCCTGGGTGAGCAGATCCAGAAGGCCAAGGCCCCTCTGGCCCCACCACAGGGCCTGGACGCTCTGGGGGTGTGCTTCGCCCGGCAGAGGTGATCCTTCCCCTCCTGACGCACCCCTGCCACAGACCAAGCCTCAGGCCAGCGGCGCCCGCTGGGGAGCCCGCGGCAGAGGGCGGGGTAGCCCCAGCCTGCCCCTCCCTGCCCTGTTGGGCACAGCCGCCTGGGCTGTTTATAAGTCAGCCCGTTCGTGAAGCCTTTGAGGGGCAGGCAGTGACCTCCCCTTTGTCCTCTCTCCTTCGCTCTTCCGGGCCGAGGGCATTTGAGCCTAGCAGTGGACAGCCGCCGGCAGGAGCGTGGCCCAGGTCGTTTTTTGCAATAACATTTGTGGAACTTCAAAATCTTCATAAAACGGTCGTAAAATGTAATCCTGGCTATGGAGCGGCCCAGCGCCGGGGAGCCGACCTTTCCGCCGGCCGCGCTGTAGGGACGTCACCAGAGAGCAGGCAGCGGGCGTGTCCGAGCGGGGCATCCCCTCCTGCGTGCCCCTGGCAGCCCCCGTGACGGGGCAGAGCGGGCAGGAGGCTGACGGAGCCGGGTCAGACCCTGGGCAGCCGCCGCCCCCCCTCTCCCCGCCACATTCTTGCCCGTCTGGGGCGCCAGAACCCCAGCTCCTGGGTCAGCTCAATCAGGAACCGCTCAGACCTGGGCGCTTTGTGTGCTCAACAGGCTGGGCGTTGGTCCAGGAGGGTGCACCCCTCCCCTGCACTGATATGATCACCCCGTCAGTGGCCCCCTCCTGGCCATGAGGGTGCAGTCGCCTCCAGAGACCCAGCGGACCTGGTGCTGGGGGCTGGCTCTGCCCTGCGTGGCTGCGGGTGGCAGGAGGCCCACCCAGATGGCCCCAGGCGGGTGTGACCGCAGGGTGCAGCCCCCAGCCTGCACTGACATCTGGGGCCTTGTGGCATTGGTGCCATGGCCTCAGAACCTCGGGCCAGAGCCCGTGCACCAGACACGCAGGGCGCGCGGGGGTGGGGGGACTGTCCTCCAGAAAGGGCTCCGGGTGCCCAGTGCTCCCCGGGTCTTCTCCAGGGCCGACGGCCGTCACCCTGCTTCGCCCTGAGTGAGATCGGCGGCCCTGGCCCCTCTCTGCTGCGATCTGGGGTGTCCTCCACCCTGTGCCGTCTGTCCATTCGAAAGGAGAACGGGGGCCAGCTGGCGGGGCCGGGGCTTGGGGGACAGTCCCAGCCGCCCTTTACTCCAGGCAGCCAGGCCCTGCCGGGCGCCAGCAGGCCCCGTGGAGGTGACATCTGACAAGCCCGGATCCTTCGCCGAATGCTAATTTGGGCTTTATTCAAAGGAGCGACAGCCGGAGGGGTGAGGACACGGTGCTAACGACATTAGCGGCTTCCATGCGGGCGGGCAGGCCGGCCAGCTGCACGGTGCTGGGCTGCAGGCCGGGAGTGGCGGAACTGTCTCCCTCCTGGCCCTGACCCCCAGGAGGGGCCGTCCGTGCCCGGGCTCCCCTCAACAACGATGGAGCGGTGTCCACACTGAGGGCAGCGCTGGGGGCCTCCTTTAGCCGGCAGCCCGGTCCTGTGCGACCTCCTCTCCTGGGTGGCCCCGCGCCAGGGCTCGAGGACAGGGAGGGGCCCTACCCCAGCAGTGCCCACTCCCCCCCTCCCTGCCCCCAGCAGTGCCCACTCCCCCCTGGACAGCTGGGACGTGTACGCCCACAGGGCCCAGGAGGCTGCTTGGGGACTGGGACTTGCCGTTGGGGCCGGCTCCCAGCCCCAGGCTCTGGGCATCCCCCACGCCGCCCCCGTGGCCCCTCTGCCGTGGCTGCTGTCGTGCGTCACTAGGCTCCATGGCCGGAGGGGACCCCGAGGATGGTGGTCGGGGCCGGGCCGAGCCCGATGCCCACGCGGTTGGCACGCATCGGGCCGTGATGTCTGTGGCGCTCGTGCACCCACGGCTAGGCTGCCCCGGGCCAGGATGTGCTGAGGCTGGGCCAGGGGGGCCCCCCCCGGCCAGGCCTGCCCGCAGGGTCCAGGGAGATGGCCAGAACAGGTGTAGGCCGGGGACGTGGCTTGGGCCCCCAGAGACTGCGGGAGCCCCAGGCTGAGGTCTGGCCCCTGGGGCTGCTGGGAGCGCCGTCCCCGAGGCCCAGGCCACGCCCCCAGCGGGGCCACCCCACGTCAGAGGGCAGACGGCCCGTGGGGGGGTACACGCACCCGAGGGCCCTTCCTGAGAGGGCCTCCGGAGGTTCCCGGCAGCCCAGGATGGCCCTCTCGCCCGCGCAGGCCTGTCTGGGGGCGGGGCCGGAGCCAGGCATCCTCTCGGGCAGGCGAGGGCAGCCCCCGCCCTTGCCGCCGAGCCCCGGGACTGGGGGCGCCAGGGGCCAGGGCGCCTCGGAGAGGCAGGGAGAGAACAACGGGGGTGGACATTTCCGCGCCGGGGCCTGGCGTGAGTGGTCTCCGTGCGGGCCGTGCCCATCTCGACGCCCGGTGCGATCCGTCTCCCTCTGGCCGAGCCGCTGGGCCCGCGTTGCTGGGTGGCTCGGAGCGAGGGCGCAGGCGCCAGCTGGCCGGCCCGGTCTTCGTCTTGTCTTAAAAGAGTCTGTGTTTCCAGACTGCGTCCAAGTCTGCCTTAACCCACTAAAGGACGGGCTAAGTTTGATAAACAAAGGAAGATTAAAAATGGCAGAGAAATGTGTTTCCCCCAGCTCCCAGGAGAGATCTGCCAAAATTGAAGCGTAGACACGAAAATAGCAACGGTGAAGTGTCTGATGGTATCTGTGTTCTCAAAGGGAAGGACGCGTCCCCGGCAGAGTGGGGGCCCCTCCCGGCGGGCGTCCGCCTGGGCCTCCCTTGTGGTGCCCCGCTGGCTGCGGGGTCCCCGAGCGGCTCCTGGACCGTGGCCCATGGCCTGACCCGTCGGGGCTGCCCGGCCTCTGCCCAGGCGCGGCATGAGCGGGCGGGTCTGTATGTGGCGGTGGCCGCCAGGTGGCAGCTGTGGAGGGACACGGCTCGGAGACGCCGCCTCGGCCTGGCGGCCACTCCACAGGTATCCCCAGCTCACCCTGGCCCTGGGAGCCCCGGCCTGCCGGCTGGCCCCAGCTCTGCGTCAGGCTTGGAAACCGCCCGCCCCCCAGGGTCCCTGCCCCTCCTGCTGTCTTGGGGGGCTTGGGGACGCGACCCAGCCGCCCCGCGGTGGCCCCTCATGACATGCAGCCTGGTTGTCCCCCCAGCTGAGTCTGTTCCTGCCGGGGGACGAGGCCCAGGCAGCGGGCAGGGCGGGCCTCAAAGCTGCGGTGTTCCCCTCTGCCCGGGAGGGTCCCGGTCTGCTGCGGGAAGAGCGGGGTGCAGGCCGGTTTGTCGAGACACCTGCTGAGGGGAGCAGAGTCGGGGTGGCCCAGACTCTCTTGCTCCTTAGGCCGACCTGGGGTGGGTGCCAGTGTGCAGCTGGCCTGGGCCAGTGCGGCCAGACCCTCCTCCTGGCCCTTCGGTCGTCAGCAGCCTGGCCGTGCACGGAGAGGCCCCCGCCAGGTGCTCACGCATGCACAAACCGGGCAGGTGGCCAGAGAGGGCCGGAGAAGGACAGCAGAGGGACAGAGACAGACAGAGCGACAGAGGGATGGGGGGGGACGGGACACAGGTCACTCCCAAACACGAGCACAAGGCCCCCTCTCACGTGTGCCTGCACTGGCCGGTGGCGGCGAAGGGGCAGGGCCTTCTGGACGGGGAGTGGGCGGCAGGTGTGGTGAGGAGTCCCACAGGGGCCGGGCCACACACCCCAACTTCCCAGAAAAGCAGGGGCTCAGCATTCGCCTGGCTGCCCCCCCAAAAGACCCCTGTCTGGGCCCTGCCCGGGTGGACCCCACAAGCTGGTCCAGCAGAGAAACCCCACCACCTCCCTGGCCAGCAGCCCCTGCTCAGCTCCCATGCTGCCCAGGCTTCCTGGAGGGGCCCTGAGCGGGGAGACCCCTGGCTGAGGCCATAGGGGCCTGGCGGGGCTCTGGCCTGGAGGCCGTCCACTGACCACTGGCTGGTGGCTGTGTGGGGACCTAGTGGCCAGGGCGCTGGGCGGGCACACACCTCCGCGTCAGGACACAGCCCGTCCAGGGTCACGGTGGGCACCCGCAGCCCGGGCACTGCCCTCCTGGGCCGGGCGGCGACGGGGGCCTCTCCAGGTTCTGCAGGAGACCCGCGTGCTCGAGCCACTGACACGGGCGGCAGGCCCGGCTCAGCCTCTGCTGCTGCCCGCCCGCAGCCTGGACGCTGCTGCCCCGGTGGGCCAAGCTGAGACTGTCAGGCCTCTGTCCAGGGCTCTCTGGGCGTCCTGGCTGGGGCCACCTGGCACATGAGCAGCCCCGCAGGGCGAGCGGCATGGGCCCGGCCTGGGCTGCCCCGCGGCGTCCCCGTCGTCCTTGTCCTCTCCGTGCGCTTCCTTCCCAAGCAGCAGCTCGGACCGGGCGCCCTCCGGCCCCCGCCCCCCGGCCCAGGGGCCCGGCGGCCGGTGCAGTGAGTGCCCACCCCGCGGCGGGGGCCCTGTAGATTAGTGCAGCTTACTTGACTCATCGATCTTGTCAAGGGTCCGTTTATCACAGTGACAGCTCGAAAAACCTTAAATAAATATTTAGCATGTCCAGAGGGGCCTGTCGGCTCCTGGAGAGGAGGGGGCGCTGGAGGCCACCCCGGGCTTCCCAGCCCAGCCTGGGGGGCGTGGCCCCTCTCCCCCCTTCACCTGGGGCTGCCTGTGCTGCGGGGGCGGCCTGCCCTGCTCATCTGAGGGACAGGGCAGCCGAGCCTCCCTCTGCCTGGGACTGCCGCAGGGGACACCTTCCGGAAGGTTCCTGCGTGTTGGAGCTCACGGGCATGAGCCGCCGCGTGCTGGCTGGGTCGTGGGGCCCCTTCTTGGGTTGCACAGCAGGGTGGGTCCCGGAATCTGGCCCAGAACTGGCTCCTGGCAGGTCAGCACCCGTGGGGCAGCAGCTGGACCTGGATCTGCAGTGCCACGCCCCCGCCCAGGGAGGTGCCCCGCCCTCCCTCCAGGCCCCGCCTCCTGGACACGCCCACGTGTCCGCTGCAGGGGGAGGCGTGCTGGGAGCTGGGGCACGGAGAGGGCCCTGCAGAGTCCCAGGCACCGGTGGCGGCCGCTCGAGCAGCTCATTGCTTTTGCGCCGATCGGAGCAGGGCAGGCGGGACGGCTCGTGGCCAAGCAGCGGCCAGCCCCGTGCTTTCCGCGCGCGAGGGCTTCCCAGTTGGAGCGACTCGTGGTTGACACAGCGCGGTAGAGCTTTCGCCCGGCCGGTTCGCGAAGTAGACACTGTCTCGACATGCTCGCTTGTGGCCCAGGCGGTCACTCGGAAGGGTCCAGGACGCTGGGACGGCTGCCTGGTTGGCGACGGTGGCCTGACTGTCACTTGGTGAGCGCGTCCGTGGCCTCGGCTCACGGTCACCGGCGTCGTCGGGGTTAGTCGTGGCCACTCCTTGCCAGGGACAGCGAATATTAGCAGCTATTGTTTTAACAGATTAGACCTCCAATTATTACCGTTTCAAAAAGCCCTGGGCTGCAGGGTCGGGTGAGGACCCAGGCGAGCCCCACCCTGAGAGCCGGCGCCTCTGTCCCCGCTGGCGGCCTCCAGGGTCATCTCTGCAGACCTGGGGACCCCTGTCTGGGCAGAGTCTGGGCCGGGCGCAGTCAGTGGAGGAGGGGCCGTCAGGGCCCACAGTGGGGGCGGGGAGGACCGAGCCCTGGTCCCGGCGCCCAGCGGGGTGCGCAGGGAGGGGGCTCTGAGGCTGTTTGTGGGGGAGGGAGGGAACATAACGGGGTGCCGGTGCTGTGGGCCCCACTCCTCCGGAGCCTGTGTGAGGCACCTGCTGGTATCCGATGTGGGCGACGGAGCCCACCCGGCCGCGACCACGCCCGCACCCTCTGCCCGAGCAGCCCCCGCAGAGCGGCCCCGCCCCGCCCCCCGACCGGCCGCCTGCCCTGCCCTCGTCCTCCTGTGGGGGCCCCGCGCTCCCGGCCCAGGGTCAGCGCACGTCTGCTGAGACCCGACCCTGCGGGTCCGCTCCTGCCGGCGGGGATGAGCAGTTTCACTGGGCCGCGGGAGACCACCGCTGGAGGTCGCCTGCTGTGGGCGCGGCACAGGGCAGCCCTGGTCGCGAGGGTCCCCGGGGCGGGGCAGAGCCGGGGCTCCGGGGGCAGCGTGGGGGGGTCTGTGGCTCCCAGGGGCCCGGCAGGGTTATCGCTGTGTCGCGATCCAGCACACCGCGGGGAGAAGTAATTAAATGTAATAGATGCTGAGGCTTCCGAAATGACATTATTTAGGGGCTGCAGCTTACACACGCGCGCACACGCATGCTAAGCTGCAGATAATTAATAGATTTATTTAAATCAGCCACTGCCATCTGTATTCATCTGGGGAGACGCTTTCCAGGCAGCCGTGTGGGGCACCGCTGGCGTGTGAGAGGGAGGCTGGGATCCCCAGCCGAGGGGGACCAGGCCAGGGAACCCACCTGCAGCCTGAGGGTTACGCTTCCCCAGCAGCTGAGCGTGGACCAAGCAGGGCGGGGGCGGGGCCAGGGCCGGGCCAGGGCCTGGGGCCCAGGATGGGGGAGTGGGTGGGGCCAGGGCAGGAAGGGGTGGAGCCTGGGCGTGAGGGGGCGGGGCTCCTCCAGGCCCTGCTTCTTTGCTCCTTGCCCTGATGCTTCCATTGCGCTGGGCAAACGGAGAAGTGAAGTCCGGTTTGGACGTGTCCTCGCAGCCAACCCTGCTATTGTTCAGTGGGGTCGGGCCTGAGGCATTGGCTCTCCTCCAGGGCTGCGGCAGGAGGGGATCCTCCCGCCTTGTCCCCTTCGCCCACGGGGAAGCTGTTCGGAGCAGGAGGCATGGCCCGGAGACGTGGCCCTGGGCAGCGCGCACTGGCCAGCGAGGCGGGGATGGGGATGGGGCCGCCTCTGGGCGCCTGTGCCCGTGCAGTCCTGAAGAGCAGCTGGGCAGTGGACGCCTGACCCGGTGAGGAGGCCTATGCCAGCTGGCCGGTCCCAGGGCCTCTGGGAGGGGAGCAGGGTCCCCCAGCTCTGCAGCCCCACGGTGGAGCAGGACCCTCCTGGGCCAGGAGAAGCGTCGGGGACTGCCACGCTGGGCCCTCGGCATGGGACCAGCCTCCAGACGGCGAGAAATCGCTGCCCAGGCCCTGGATGTGACCTTTCTTGGTGGCCTCCTGGACTGAGGCGGGACCTGGTCTCACCCCCCAGCCCCCGGCGGCTCTTCTTCTAGGGAGCCAGCGAGAGGCTGCGTGGGCCTCCCTGGCTGTGTGGAGACCTGCCCACAGGCCCTGGGGCCCGCCGGCTGCCCCAGCCGCGGCCCCTGTTGTCCCCGGCGGCTGTTCCTGGCGTGTGCAGTGAGGACACCTGCCTGTGCCTCGGCCAGGGCCCCGGGAGGCGGCTTCTCCCGGGCCTTAGGGGTGCCAGGCCTTGGAGAGGGGTGCAGGCTTATCTGGAGAAGCAGGGAGGAAGGTGACCTGAGTGACCGGGGTGGGACTGGGCCTCAGGGAGAGAGGACGCCGGGCCAGCAGGCAGCCCTGGCGGGGGCCTGTGAGAACTGGGCAGGTCCGGGGCAGAGCCCAGCCTGGGCCCCCAGCGCAGTCATCTCACCAAGGATGGGGGCGCGCGGTGGGTGGATGGAGCTGGGAGGACACTGCGGGGAGGGAGGGCCTCCCCGAGCTTCCCTGTGGGCAGCGGGGCTCCCCGGCGTGGGCCAAGGTCCCCACTGCAGCAGGAGCAGAGGCTGCTTCCCGGCGGGAGGCCACGAGCGCCCGGTCGCTGTGGAAGGTGGGCTCCGCGGCTGCTTGGCCTGGACACGGCCAGCAGTGAGGGCCGTGCCGGGTCCGCCACGCTGGCTGGTACCCACGACGGCCATCGTCACAGCGCCGCCCCTGCAGCCTGGCCGCGCCTCCTGGTGCAGGGCAGAGCGGGACACCGAGGCTCAGAGTGCTTCGAGGGGTGTCCACAGCTGCGAGGGCTCAGACGTGGGAACCTCAAGCTGCAGAGGCAAGTGAGCTGCCCCTCCTGTGTGGCCCGGGCAGGATGGAGGCCAAGCTGAGGGTCTGGGGGCGGGGGGGCAGGACCAGACACTGAACGCCCCCAGGGTGCTGACCATGGCCCGACGGGAAGTGGCCAGCACCCTGCTGGGCTTGCTGGCTCCGGCGCTCGTGCCCAAGTGCCTGCAGGGACAGGGGCAGAGGACACGCGGGCACGAGCTCCGGGGATCTGGCCACGGTGGGGGCGGCCCTCCGGGTGGGTGGCAGCGTGGGTGCCGGCCGGCCGGCCCCGTGCTCTGGCCAGTGAGAGCGGCCCTCAGCATGGTAGCCGTGTGGGAGCCGCCTGCTCCCGCTCTGCCAGCACGGGCTGCTCCCTCCCCAGCAACACCCTCTCCATCACCCCAGCACCATTGTGCCCGGCCTGCCGTGCCGGCTTGCAGCGGAGCCGGGCAGCTTTCTCCTAGATGTCGGCCTCTGTGTGTCTGCGTGGAAGCCTCCTTGCTCCCAGGCCGCAGCTGCTGGAAACCCACCTGCCATGCTAGGCCTCTGCCGTGCTGCCCACACAGTCTGCACGCAGCTCTCAGGGACCCTCTGCCGGCCCCAGCCCACTCTGCCCGGCAGCAGGGCCCATCTTCCCCGGGGGGAGAGCACTCTGGGCCTTATTCCCTCGCGAGTGTGCCATGACCAGGTCGGGCACAAGTAGGGAACAGACGGGGCTAGATTTGTGGGTGGATGCAGAGATGGGAGAAAAGCAGAAAAGATGGGTGGATGGTGGATGGATGGTGGATGGATGGATGGATGGACAGATGATGGATGATGGATGGATGGATGATGGTTGCATGGATGATGGATGGATGATGGATGGATGGGTGGATGATGGATGGATGGATGGATGATGGTTGGATGGATGGGTGGATGATGGATGGATGGGTGGATGGATGGATGATGGTTGGTTGGATGATGGGTGGATGGATGAATGCTGGATGGATGGATATGGATAAGGGATGGGTGGTTGGGTGGATAGATGAAGGGTGGATAATGACTGTATCAGTGGATGAATAGATGGATGATGGATAGATAGTGGCCGTATCAGTGGATGCACAGATGGATGGATGGATGACGAATGATGGGTGGATGAACGGGTGATGGATAATGGATGGGTGGATGGGTGATGATGGGTGGATAATGGCTGTACAGATGAGTGGATGGGTGGGTGGGCGGGTGAGTGGGTGGATGCTGAATGATGGATGGCTGAATAGTTGGTGGGCGGAAGGGTGCATGCATCATGGACGGGTGGATAGCTGGGCACGAGTGGACAGCTGAGGAAACGGAGGGGCTGAGGATGTCATGGCGATAGGACCTCTTCAGGATGGATGGTAACGGGCTGCCCAGGAAGGTCCAGCCCCAGCCCAGCCCCTTTGTGCCACTGTGGACAGGTCACTGACGTTGCGCCCGGGTTTCCCTAGTAAAAGGTGGGGAGCAGGTGCCTCGGGTGGTGACTGAGGGGACGAGGACCGCGAGGCCCATGCAGGAGTCCAGCCTGGGGTCCCATCCAGGGCCGGAGCCCCGCGGCTTCCACCTCTGCAGCATGAGCCTTTGCCGGGCCCCTGTCCTGCCCCGGCGCCCTTGCCTGCGGAGCACCAGGCTGCCTCCAAGCCCGTGTGCGGCATGTCCGCCCGTGTGTGGCGTGTAGGGGCTGCTCTTGGGGTGGTCTCGGACGAGGCTTCCAGGTGTCGGTTGGACTCTGTAATCTGACTGCGTCCCTCGGGGCTGCTGGGCAGGAAATTGATGTTAAACCAAACAGAGTCGCTGCGCCTGCTCTCGTAAGGCCAGACGGCCTCAGGGGGGGCAGCGAGCGGCAGCATCCCGGCTCGGCCAGCCACAGGCGGGGGTGGGCCTTGGCCTCGCTCCCCGGCCCCAGGGCTGCCGACACACGCGGGTCTGTGCGGTACGGCCCAAGCATGGGCAGGGCCGAGACGACATGTCCGACAGGTGGACGTGGCCAGGGTCAATGGGGACAGAGCTGGGTGCGCTGCTGGGCCGGCCGGGGCGGGCAGGGACTGGGGCTCCGGGAGTCACCCCATCCTCACGTGCGTGCTGCTCCGTCATCCCAGCACAGAGAGGCTGTCGGGGCGCAGAGCTCGGGCCCACGCGGAGTGGGGGATCAGAGTGGAGGGGGCCTTCGGCAGCACTCCTGGCTGAGCTGGCGCACGGGGCTTGGGAACCCCCCAGATCTTCAGAAATGGTCAATTCAGAGTGAAATCCCCTGTCCTTTGATGGCGAAAAATAAAAACTAAAACCCTGGCTTCCTGAATTTGCATCGGCTGGGGAGGCTTTCAGACCCAGGAATAAGATTTAAAGTGTGGGGGCTGGGCCCCTCCCGCTGCCCGCACTGCCCCCAGCTGTGTCCCCCGGCACATGCCCAGCCGGTGGGCGCGTGGCCTGAGGCACGGCGGGACGGGCAGGTCGCAGTGCTGAGCCTTCGGCGCTGAGAGCACAGATGGGGTTCGCGAGGCCGCGTCCCAGAGGGGGCTCTGCGGCGGGGTCTCCCGGCCGGGGCCCTGCCCGCTGTCCGGCCGTGTCCTAGGCTGGGCTCCACGGACCTCTGCTGGGCCAAGGAACCCATGCGGGGCCCGCGAGGCCGGGGGGCCCCGAGTGCCACTGACCGGAAGGACCGGCGCCCTGGCCGTGCATGCAGTGGGCACGGCTCAGCCACATTTACAGCGACACGAGGCCGGGGCCGCATGCTGCCAGCAGGCCAGCAGGGCGGGGGCAGGGCCGGACGACTCACACCGTCGGGGACACTCGTCGAGGAAGAGGCTTCCGAGGGCGCCGGGGCTGGGGTGGGGAGGCCAATCCCGAGGTGTCCCCGGGGCACCTGGGCGCAGTGGCCAGCCCGCCTCTCACTGGGCAGCGGATATGAAGCTGCAGTCACTGGAGCGGCGTAAAATGGCGCAAGTGTGCCCGTGACGCCGCCGAGGGCACCTCTGCCGGGTGGCAGCTTGTCCCACCCGGGGTCTGTTTGGCCCCTGCCCTGGCAGTGGGACCAACCCAGAGGCTGGGCAAGCCGCAGCCGCACACGGCCCACTCCCTCTGCCACCCCGAGCCACCCCCGCCGGATGGCCCCTCCAGGGCCCGCACCCACGGGGCTCCCCTTCTTCCCCTGTCCCATGCCCCGGGGTCCCCAGCAGGCACCCTCAGGCTTGCCCCCTGCTCCAGCTGAGCTGGTCGCACCCGACCACAGCCGTGGACTGGGAGGGGCGAGCCCGCCCTGGGAACATCCCTCTGTGGGGCCTCTTGGGCGCTGGACGCTGACCGGGCGGGCCCTGCTTCCCACCCCACCCGCTGCAGCCCCCTCAGTGGCCCGGAGACGCCCACCGCCACGTCCTAGACCTCAGCTCCCAGCCAGCGGCGGCTCTCCCGCCGGAGAGGCATCTTCCCTGTCAGGTGTGGGCCGCGCTGCTGCCACACTGGCCTCCCTGCGGTGCCGCCGGCCTGGGCACTGCCAGCCAGGGGCCCGGCTTGCCCCGTGGCTCCCAAGGGAGCAGGCATGAGTCCGGGGCCGAGGGGGCCTCCGACCAGCTCCAGCGCACGCAGGCCGACCCTCCGAACGTGCGTTCCCAGAAGCCCCCACGCAGCCACAGCTCTCCGCGGCTCTTGACTCTCAGATCAGATGCGGGGACCAGACAGGGGTGCGGGACCCTGTCCTGCCAGCCCCGTGGGGTGCATGTGCGCTGCCCGAGGCCCCGGAGTACAGCATGCTGCCTCCTGCCGAGCAGAAGCCGGCGACCTTGGTGGAGGTCGGCCCTTTGCCGGCGGCGGGCACCTCCCGAGGGCTGGCGCGGGGGCCCTGCTTGTGTCTCTGTGGTAAGGGTGAGGGGGTGAGGAACTGGGGTTATCAGCAGCGGGGGACGTGACCTGCCAAGGCCGGCCTGAGTGGCTCAGCTGGTGTGAGCTGGGGGCCAGAGTCCCCCAGAGCTGATGACTCCCCAGGAGGGCGGGGGTGGGGCTGAAGCCACACAGTGTGGGGTCACATCAGGGCAACCCCCCCGGGGCTGGACACAACAGGGGGCCAGGCAGACAGCTGCAGACCAGGTGGGCGCTGCTGCCCCATTGCTGGACAGGGGCCAGAGTCGGCACCTGGAGCTCCCTGCTGCACCCCGTGGCTTGACCTGTCTGACCTCTAAAGGCCTCCAACCTGCTCTTCCCTGAGTGCCCAGCGGGGGGCCTTCCTGGGGCCTATGGCTGGGCCCCCCAGGCCGGGCCCGCTGCGGCGGCCCCTCTGGGACCCTGCAGGCCTGGTCCTTGTCCAGGCCGCACCGGCAGGAGCAGACGCTTGAATGTCAAAAGCAGAAGGCAAGTGGCCCGGCTCCTTGCTGGGCGTGAGATTCGATTCAGGCGGAAATGCCTGGAGTCCTGGTGCGCCGGACCCTGGGGCCGCTGACCAGACACAGACGCCCCTTCTCTGCCACCCACTGCGAAGGGAGCAGGCCGGCCCAAGCTGCGGCAGGAAGGTGCCAGCCTGGCCAGGACACTGACTGCGCCCCCGGCGCGGCTGCGGGCCGCGTCACCCTGAGGCCGGCCGGTGTCCGCGGGTTCCAGGCGGGGGGCGGGCTCGGGGTCAGCCCCAGCAGGGAAAGGCTGAGGCCCGCTTCCCCGCCCCTCGGGGACCCCGGCTGCGAGGGGGCGGGGCTCGGCGGCGGCGGCCGGCTCTGCAGTGAGGCCCCAGCGCACCTAGGTGGAGCCCGACCCGCGGTTTTCGGCTGGACCGGCCCCGCCTGACCCGCCGGCGCGCCAGGCGGGGGCGCTGCAGGGCGGCGGGGGTCCCCCGGGTCCCCTCCGCGGCCCAGTGCGCATCGGCGGCTCCGCGGGCCGGGCGGAGCGCAGACGGCAGCGGCGGGCGCGGGCCGGAGCCGGAGCCGGAGCCGAGCGGCCAGGCCGCCTGGCTGGCAGCGACCCGCGCCGCGCTCCCCCTCCCGCCGCCTCCCCGCCAGGGGCCGCGCCGAGCGGGCGGGCGCGCGCCGCCGGGCCGGAGCAGCAGCTTCCCGCGGGCCGCGAGGCGCGCAGCGTCGCCGCCCCACCTGTCGGCGCGGCAGCCACCGCCACCGCCACTGCCGCCGGCGGCGGCACCGGCACCGGCACCGCACCGGCAGCGGCAGCCGCAGCCCGGCCCGGCGCGGGCCTCGCCCGGCCGCAGAGGCGGAGGCGCGGGATCTCGGGGACGCGGAGGCCGGCCCCGTCCGGGGGGCGCCGGCCCCCGGGCGGCGCAAGTTCGACCTCCGCGGCCCGGCGGGCCGCGCGGCCCCAGCGGCGGCGATGGTGCGGCAGCCCCGCGCCCGGCGCGCAGCCCCGGCCCTCCGCGGCGGCGGCGCGGCCCCCTGAGCCCCGGCCGGAGCGAGCGCGGCGGCGGCGGCGGCGAGGAGGCGACGCCAGCCGCGGGCGCGAGGCGACAGCGAAGGAGCCGGCCGCAGGACCCCCCCGCGCCGCCGGCCGTTGCGCAATCCGCGGCCCGCCGTCCGGGCCCTGCGCGCGGCGCGGCTCCGGGGGCGGCGCGGGGCTGATTCATGGGGCCGCGGCGGCCGCCCCCCCGCGCCCGGGCCCCCGGCGCCCCGCAGCCCGCGATGGTGGCCGAGTGGCCGGAGCGGCGGCCGCCGCGGCCCGAGACTCTCCGCTAACCTCCCCGCCCCCGCCGCCCGCCCCCTCCCCGGCGCCCCCTCCCCCGCTCCCCTCCCCCCCTGCCCAAAAAGGCGCACGTCGCCTCCCGGAGTGGCGCCTCCAGTCGCGGCGGAGCGCGGCGTTGGCGGCGGATGGAGGGCGCGAGCGGGCGGCCGCGGCGGCTGCACCCGGCGGGGCGCTGATGCGGCGCCTGGACCTTGGTTGCGCGACTTCGGGGGCGTCGGCCGAGTCGGCACTCCGCGATGCAGCTCCTGAAGGCGCTCTGCGCACTCGCAGGCGCCGCGCTCTGCTGCTTCCTCGTCCTGGTGATCCACGCGCAGTTCCTGAGAGAAGGTAATTGTCCCCTCGCGGCCCGCTCCCCCGCCGCCCCGCTCGGCCCGGAGAGCGAGCGACACTGCGGGACCCAGCGGCCGGCGGACCCCTGCTGCACCCCGAGCCGGCGCTGCTCGCCGCCCAGTGCCCACAGGGGCGCGCGGGCGGCGCGCCAGCGCGAGTGTGGCGCGGGGTGGGGGGCGCGGCAGCCGGCGCCCCGCGCCGACCGGAGCGCGGCCAAGCCGAGGCCGCTGCTCTGGTTCCTGCCCCGCGTGGCCCGCCGGCCGCCGAACCTGCCCGCTCTCCGCGGCCCTCAGTAGGTGGCACCAGCGCGCTGCGCTGGCTGTCCAGCGGGCTGGAGGGGCTACTGCGGGCGGGGGCCTGGGAGAGGCCGAGTCCTGACGTCCTGCTCTCGGAACAGCCCTCTCCGCGGTCAGGGTACGGCGGCTCCAGGAGAGGGGTCTTTGCCCGACCCCCCCCAGCACCACCTGGGCTGCGTCCTCGTGGAGTGTAGGCTTGGGGGCTGTCCTTGGGACTTGGCTGGGGGGCAGTTGTGACTGACGGCCCTGGCAGCTGGGGGGTCTCCGGGCAGGGGGTCCTTTTGCTGAGGGCTTGGAATGGGGCACAGCGCACGTGTGCTGAGCACCCCAGTGCAGTCCCTGAAACTTCCCAGCTCCTGCCCGGCTCTGGAGCTGGCCCCGCGCCCCCACGCAGTCTTGCCGGCCCTTTCAGGACAGCAAGAGGCGGTGCCCGAGGCGGCAGTGACACCTGCTGCCCACGGCTGGCCGGTGCCCTTGCCCTCAGCACTTGCCACAGCGCTGCCTGCGGCCGCCCCTGGCCAGGCGGACCCCCGATCTTGCAAAGCAGGGATTCACACTGCTCGTCTTCCCTGCTAGCAAGGCGCCAGGGGCTCCCTGGGGAGCTGGGAGGTGTGGGAGGCCAGCCCTGGCTGGCGACCTCTGCCTTCCACCTGAAGTTCATCTCACTCCCTTGCTTTTGGGTCTGGGCAGCTCGTGGACAGCGGAGGGGCCGGCTGCGAGGGGTGTGGCCTCCCGGGAGCCCCCGGGGCTCGCTGGTCCTCCCCAAGTTGGAGGCCGCCCTCTGGAGCGGGTGTTCTGCCAGGCCGTGTCCCTCGGCTGACCTCCCGGGCAGTCCCCAGGGGTCACAGCTGTGTGCTCCGCAGGGCCGATGGCCGGGGTCTCCGGGGGCCAGGCTCCGTCTGGCCACAGCCGCCCCTCCCGCCCCTCCCGCTGTGAGTGGAAGTTTGGCTGCCTCTTGCCCTTGGCGGTCCCGGAGGTCGTGAGCCGTGGTGCGCAGGAGGGGCAGCACTGCGCCTGGACCGTGGAGGCCCCCCCCTGCTCACCCAGGCGCTCCCCAGTGCCCTCCGGGCGTCTGGCTCTCGGGACAGGCGGTGCGGGCAGGCATGTGCCGAGGACGTGCCGATGGCTGTCGAGGCCTGTTGCCTCCCCGACGGCGCCCCTGCCCGTGAGGCCAACTGCTGCCCTGCACGACGCAGGGGCAGGCGGTGGATGCAGCCCAGGGGGCGCCCAGAGAGCACGCGGGGCCCCAGCCCCGGCCGTCCATGAGCGCCACAGGTCGAGGGCAGCCTCCCGAGCCGTCCTCCCTGGCCTGCCCTCGGCTGGCTCCGAACGGGGTGACGATGCTGGCCGCAGGCTGGCTGCGGGAGGGGGCGGGTGGCAGGCAGCGGGCCAGCTGTGACTGGGCGGGCCGGGAGGGCTGTGCGAGTCCGTTTCCAGGACGCCGTTCTTGGGCGGGAGGGCGGGGGCTGCGCTCCACACTCGGCCTTTTGTGCGCAGAGTTGCCCGGTGGCTGACCCTGCCCGCGGCCAGCGGCCTGCCTGCCTCGGAGTGAACAGCCCCGCAAGCCGGGGGCCAGTGCGGCCCTTGGGGGCAGGCCCGCTGGGCGCTGGGCAGGGCGGGCGCTGGGGTGAGGGCTCAGGCCGGCCGCATGGAGGGTGCCCACAGCACGCCTGGGGCTGACGGTGCACGGGGCGGGGCGGCCTCGCTGCCCCTCACGGTCAGGGCAGGTGGACGCCGAGCCCGCGGCCCTCAGCACACACCTTCCGCGGGACAGCTCCATGCAGAGGCCTCGGTGCCGGCAACTCGCACACTGGCCTGTGCGTGTGCAACGCACACTTGCTCCCTGCTGGCCCGCACACACCATGGGGTGCAGGTGTGACACACCACTTGCACACGCACACAGGTGCACGCGTTTGCACAGCTCGGCGAGCACACACATACCCGTGCACACTCCTGCCCCACACTTGGCTCGTGGTGGGGGAGGGGGAGTGCCATGTCCTGCCCTCCTCGTCCAGTCCCTGCGTGGGATCCCGGCCTGGCATGCTGCCCGCCCCCGCAGCCCCTGGCCAGCTCCTGGGGCCCCCCCAGCTGGGGCCGGGCAAGAGCCACTGGGCCCAGCCCAGGGGCCAGGTCTCATTCTCACGGCCAGGAAGGAGAAGGGACAGTCCGGTTCGCTGGCCTTGAGGCCCCCGGCGGCTTGGCTGCCCGGCCAGGCTGTGCTGAGAAGCAGCTCCCATGAGCCGGCCGGGCTGTGTCGGGCAGGCCGGGCAGATGCCGCCAAGCAGCTGACCGGGAGGGCGTGGGCCCGCCTCTCCCGCGCGGCCACGGTGGCTCTCTGGCCCTCAGCCGGGGCCCGGCTGCCAGGAGCTCAGGGCGGCCCCTCGGGACCACCCCGCAGGCCCTTCCCAGGAGGCTGGGGGCCGGGCTAGCGGCCGGGCAGGGCGGTCAGGGAGCCTGGATAAGCTCGGGCCACATGGGTGGCTCGTGGCCCAGAGGGGGCCGCGCAGGCCTGAAGCGGGGTGGCCGGCGCGGCTGGGCACTCACTGGACTGGGCTCTTCCCGGGGGCGGGGCCCGCGGTGCTAGGGACCGGGAGCCGGGAGCACCGGGAGTGCCTGCCACAGAGCCGGACAGCCCGGTGGCTGAGGCCTCGCCGGAGCCCGGGCTGGGCAGCAGAGGCTGGCGGTCACCCCGTTCCCCATGGTGACCCAGGGCAGGGCCAGCCCCCCTGGGTGCCCAGCCTGCGAGCCGCAAGGCTGGGGCCGGGCTGGCCTCCCCACCACGGGGGGCCTGGGGGTGGGGTGCTGCGGGGGTGGGCAGGGGCGCAGCTGGGCCGCCTGTGCATGGGCCTCAGAGGCACCTGGCTGGGCTGCTCTGGGTGACCTTGAGCGTCCGCAGCCTTTCCAGAGGCGCCTCCGTGCAGCGGGCTGTGGCCAGTCGGGGGCTGAAGGGCTTGTCCCGCCTGCCGCCCGGCCTCTGGGTCAGCCTGTCTCGGGGTCACGGCAGGGCGTGTCCCGCCGGGCTCGGGCCACCCCTTGTGGGAGCCGGCTGTGGGCAGGCAGCCCGACTCCGAGGCGGGCGCTCCCGGGGAGGGGAGGCCTGCGGGACCCCGTCTCCTCATCCTGCCCCGTCCTTGATGTGGACGTGTTGGGATGGGGGACAGGTCCAGCCCCCTGACCTGCCTCCCAGGGCACGTGGACACGCCCCTCCATCAGGCTGCACTGGCCATCCCCGCCCCGACCCTCCGCCCAGCAGGTGGGCACAGACAGTTTTCCAGATGCTTGGGGGGCACACAGGGACCAGCGCTACCCCTGGCCGGGCCGTGCTTGGTGTGCCGTCCTCGTGCCAGGCCTGGGCTGGGGCCCCCCGGCTGCGCACAGGGGCGAGTGAGGCCCGTGGAGCCCAGAACCGACCGGGCCGCCGGCCTCAGAGGCCGCCCCGAGATGCCAGCCTGGCCGTACTCTCACGCCAGGGCCGGCGGGCCCAGGGCTAGGGGGAGCCTCGGCCCTGGGCTGCTGGGGGGACTTGGCGCCCTGTGCCCAGTTGCCCACAGCTGGGCCACGTCACCGACTCGGGCCTCAGGCTGGGGGTGCTGGGGCCTCACCCCCGTGCGCCCCACGGGGACGACCCGCGTCCTTCCCTGCCCGGCGGGGACGGGCGGGGACAGCGCGGCACTGCCTGCCGCCCTCCAGCTCGGTCCAGCTGCTATTATTTTTAGCTATTTTGTTGTTATTTTTCCGTCTACTCAAGTCCTTTTTAAAGCGCGTGGTTTCCTAGGAGGCTGATGACGAGGGACCCGGGAGAGCGAAGCCTCTTGCCAGCCTTGAGCGGGGCCTCCGGCACTGGGCTGCCCGCTCCGCAGCTCGGGGCGTCCACGCCGGCGGCAGCTGCTCCGCCCGAAGAGCTGGCCCGGCCTTGGGGGCCGCCGGGGGTCCGGCCGAAGCCCGTGCACCCTGGAGCTTGCACCCGGGGCCGGTGCCCGCGTCTGTCCAGGCACGGGTGGGGCCTGGCCACGTGCCCTGGGGACTCTGTGGCTGCCTCGTTCCCCGTCCTGCTGGGCGGCTCCGGCGTCTCAGCCGTGCCCGCTGCCTGCTGCCCGGCTGGGCCTCTGCTGTCTGCGCGGCGGGAGCATCGTGGGCAGTGGCTGTGGGGGACCCGCCGCTGCACCCGCCGGAACCGCGCTGACCGTCAGCAGCCTAGGGACAGGGTCAGCGGGTGGCGCCTTCCAGGCCCGCCCTTGTCCTCCTCAGAGGGGGCCCCGCACCCGGCCCTGGGGGCCCCCAGGTCTTCACAGGTGCACGGCTGATGGGGGCGGCTATGGGCCAGGGAGTCGGGGACCCCGAGTCCAGGGCGAGCCCAGGCCTCACCCTGCAGCGGGGTCCTGAGCCTGCCTTGGCCTCTGAGCCCCAACCCCAGAGGGCACCTTTGGGGGTGCAACCCAGGGCTCTTGAGGGGGAGCAACTCCAGCCTGAGGGGAGCCCTGTTTCCACGAGGGTGCCCGGTCGCACAGCCTATCCCAGGAGCCTCACCAGCGGGGTGCGCGGGCCGAGGGACCACCCCAGGAGTGCTCAGCCCACGGGGGTGGCAGTAGGGGTGCGACTGCGCTGTGGAGAGCTCCTCAGGGCAGGGCACCCCTGGCCAGGTGGGATTCCTCAGGGTGCCCGTCTGCTGGGAGCCGTGGGTGAGGGCCGCTGGTCCCCGAGAGCTGACCCGTCTCTGCAGCCAGGCCCCAGGTGCAGACACCCCGCTGCACAGTCTCGGGTCTCTGGCGCGCAAGGCGAGGCAGGGATGCCGTGGTGAAGCGCCGCCTTGGTAGCCCCGCAGGCCCCCGTCGCCCCCGCCCTCCCCAGCCAGAGCGCAGTTCCCGGGGCTCTGCAGCAGGCGGGGGGGCTTGGCTCTGTCTCCAGAGCGGGGCCTGAGGTCCTCGGCGTGGCCAGGGCCTGAGCAGGGCCTGGCTCGCCCCTCGGGGGGTCACAGGAGCTGTGCTGGAGACTTTCTCGCCTAATCAAGAAGAGAGGTGTTTCCTGAGAGTTAGCTGGGTGACTCTGGCTCCGAGAGGCTCCGATGGGGGAGGCGACAGGCTGCCCCCCGCAGTCCCTGGTGGCGTGTACACGGGGCTGGGGCACTGCGGCCCTGGACTCGCTCCCTGGGAGGACACCCGAGTCCACTAGCACGGATGATGAGCGGGATCTGCTGCTGTTGGAATAGTATACAGCCCTGAAAAGGAAGGGCATTCTGACTCAGCAGCTACAGGAGCGAGCCTGGAGGACATGCCAAGCGAAGCAGCTGGACTCCAAGGACAGGCACCATGTGGTCAACCTGTGTGAGGCCAGCAGTGTACAGCCCATCCACCCCGTGGGCCAGGTTGGGCCAGGCTGGGAGTGAGTGCTGAGGGCACCAAGCCCCAGGTGGGCGAGGAGGAACTGGAAGGCAAGGACTGCACATGGCTAAGTGACCAGCACTGAGGACATGGCGCCCAGGAGCAGCCAATACAGCCTTCCGTGTCACGTGTGTCTCCCCACAACAGAACAGGCCTTTCTGGGGCAGCAGAGCTGCTGCTGTGTCGGCCCCCGGGGCTCACTGCTTGGGCAGCTCTAGGGCCAGTGTCCACAGCCGAGGTGGTTAGCCCCCATGTGCTGACCCGGGAGCCCGCGCTGCAGCCCGACCCCAGCCCCCACCCTGCTGTGCAAGTGCCCTGGGGGGCCACTAGCTCTGCCCAAGATCCCAAGAGCCGCACTGCGGCCCTGGGGCCATCCACCGGCTGCGTGTCCGGTTCCCACACCGTGTCCCGAGTGACCTCTCTGCGCCTTTGTCTGGAAGAGTCCACGGTGCCTCGTGGGCCTGAATTCCCGGGTCTGGACCCGCCTGCCGCCTCCCCTGGCAGCTGACCCGGCCTCCTCTGAGGAGAGGCGCCGCCCTGGGGCCGTCGCTGGGACAGCAGGGCCCGCGGGGAGTCCCGCAGTACAGGGCAGCCAGGCGCTCCTGTCCACCAGCAGGCAGCCGCCACGGTCCCGCGCCCGTGTGTCCCCTCGGGGCCGACCCGCTGCCCGTCCGTGACTCGCGTCCCGGCCGCTGCAGGGCTGCTGGGGGTCTGGGCCGGATCCGCGGGTTTGGGCTCCACCCCCACCACGTGCGCCCGCAGCTCCGCCTCAACGCCGCCTGCTCGACCCCGCTCACACGCGCCCTCCCGCAAGCGGCTTCCAGCCCGCCGGGGAGCGGGGTTTGTGGCCCAGCGCTGGACTCCCGGCCAGGCTAAGGGCCCGTACACGCAGGGTGCCTGGGTCCTGGGGTCCCGTGGACACTGCAAGCACCGTGTCGAGAGGGCCCAGGGGATGGGCTCTCTGCCTGTCCTCGGGGGCCAGGGCCAGGCCCCAGGGGGCCGTGTGGGCAGCAGGGCCACTCCGCCCCCGCACGTCCTGCCGATTGTCCCTGCCTGGGCTCGTGCCCGACCCCCGCCCCAAGCTCTGCGCGAGCGGGCGGGTCCCACTGCGGGCCGAGCACGCGCCGGGGCAGAAGGCACAGCTGTGCGTGTGCGAGGGGGTGCGCGCGCGCCGGCCTGAGGGGGCATCCGGGTGCCAGATTTGGCCATGCCCGCGTGGGCGTCCCCACTCACCGCCCGGCCGCCCGCGGCCAGAGACAGACCGCCGGCCCTGCTGCACTCTGTGCGGGGGACCCGTGGCTGGAGCCCGGAGGCGCAGCCGGCACTTCGGGGCTGGGGGCGCCTTCATTTCCCGTCCGCGGGGGCGGGCCCGGCCCGCGGACCGTTGCGGGGCTCCCTCCGCCAGCCGCGGCCGCGCCCGCAGCCGCGCCTGTGTCTCTCTTGCAGGTCAGCTGGCCGCCGGCACCTGTGAGATCGTGACCCTGGACCGGGACAGCAGCCAGCCGCGCAGGACCATCGCCCGGCAGACGGCCCGCTGCGCCTGCAGGAAGGGGCAGATCGCGGGCACCACGAGGGCCCGGCCTGCCTGCGTGGACGGTAAGGCCCCGCGGCCCACGAGAGCACCCCCACTCTGGCCGTACTCGGCGCGGCTGCTACCCCGGCGGGCGGGCGGCCCTGAGCGGAGGCGTGGCCTGGGGTGACGGGTGGCCTGGGCCAGGCGTGGCCTGGACGGGGGCGTGGTGTGGGCGGGCCATGCTCCTCCCCTGCCCCGGGCCCTGGGGCCCGTCCCAGGGCCAGCGGATTCGCCTGCCCTGCCTGAGGCCCCAGGATCCGCTGCTCCGGGGGGCCGTGGGGGGGGCACCCGGGCGCTATCTGGGAACGGCCACACAAGGCCTGCCAGAAGTGGGGGCAGGGGCCCTGTGACCGTGGCGGGGGACAGGGGGCGTTTGGAGCGGGTGGGGCGGCCGGCGAGCAGTGCTGGGGCAGACGTCGTCCTCGCGGGGTCCCGGGGAGCCTTGGGCCTCGCAGCGGCCACCTCCTGGTGGCCAGCAGGCCGCGGGGGTGCGACCCGGCTGGAGTGTGTGGGGCCTTGGCTCCTGGGCCACGTGCTGTGATCAGAGCTCGGGGTGGCCAGGACCGGGGCACTGGGGGCTCAGCGGGCTGGGGGTCGGGGTCTGCCGGGGCGGGCTCAGGGCTGCTTGGGCAGCGGCTTGTGTGCTCACCTGGACTTGGGCCCCTCCTGCTGCATGGGCCCCCGTGAGACTGGACGTCCTGACCCCCCACGCAGCCTGGAGGTGCCCCCGGGCACGGCCGCCGTGGGGTGAGACACGGCCGTCAGGGAGGCCAGCTCCCAGGCCGCGCTCCCGGGTAGGGTCAGCCGAGCCGCGGGTGCCTGGGCTGACCTCGAAGGGTTGGAGCATGTCCAGAGCGTAGGCCTGCAGGAAATGCCCACACTCGGGGCCCGGCCCACCTCCTGCAGCGCGGCTGAGGGGAGGGCCAGGCCCGGGGGCTTGGCGCCGCGTCCAGAGCACCCAGAAAGCTGGCAGTGCTTCTGAAGATAGGCCTGGTTTCTTCCCGTGGGCCCCGGGGCTGGGCTGCACCTGCTACTGCCCGCCCCAAGTCCCTGTGGGGGTCACTCGGACGTTGTGCAAAAGGAGACCGGCCTCGGGCAGGGGGGCGGGGGCTGAGCAGGGCCCCGGGCCCTGGACCCTGTTTTGGGGTTGGGAGCCCTTATCTGCCCTTGTTCTGAACCTCTGTCTGTCGGCGGGCACCCCCAAACGTGTGTTGACCAGCCCGCGGCTGCTGTCCACCCGCCGGCCGTTGCTGGGCGCCCCAGTGCTGCGGCCGCCCTCTAGCCGCCCTCCGGCCGGGAGTGGGAGTGGCCGGCGCGAGCTGCCCTCCTGGGCCGCCCCATTAGCGCCGCGCGGCGGGCCGCTCGGGGTCCAGCCCTGATTGAGCCTGGGCCGCTCGGCTGACGCGCTCGGCCCACCCGCGGCCTCCCAGCAGTCCAGAGACCGACTGGGACTAAAACCCTCGTTCTCGGGGGCGGGGCCTGTGCCTCGGGCGCTTCCTGCTGTGCGCATGGTGTCTGCGATCTGCCTTTTCCTGAGAAGAGGGGGCTGGTCAGGAGAGGAGCTCCTGCGGGGTCTCCGAGCCCATCGTCAGTCCGCGTGAACCACCCCGGCCCGTGTGCCTGGGGTCCGTCCACTCCTAGAGCCCACAGGGGAGGCTCTGCCACGCCTTTCCTCCTGGCACACGAGGCCTGGCCGTGGGCTCTCAGTGGACAGCACCGGGCCGGGCAGGGCTGCCTCGCAGCCTCTGCCTCTTTGCCCATGGAAGCTCTGGGCTTGTCCTCCCGCCGGACACCGTGGGTCCCCAGTTTGCGAGGGGCAGCTGTCCCCAGGCCCGGCCCGCCCAGGCCAGGCACGTCTCCCTGGAGCCGGCTCTGTGGATGGAGGTTGTCCCTCCTGCGAGCTGACTGCACAGGAGGCCTCTGGGAGAGCCTATAGCAGCGCTGGCGGCTGCGGGGGGCAGGGGAGCAGCCGGTGTCCTGTGGCTGGAGAGGCTTCTGCACACTGGGTCACCCCGCCTGGCCCCCGGCTCTTCCCGGGCCCTGCCAGGGCCCCCCACGATGCCCTGAGCACACCTGTCTTCTAGGGACCGTGCCCTGCGCCCCAGAGGCTGTCCAGGCAGGACCCCACCTCAGGGTCGGGCTCGCACTCGCCGTTGCTCTCTGGGCACACGCGGGGCACTCAGCGTCCAGGTGACAGGCACCGTGGCCTCAGGGGGCCGCAGGGGGCCGCAGGCTGTGTCTGAGCTCCCTGGGGAGCCTGCAGGGACTGGCCTCGGGGACCTGGACACCCGCTCGGGAAAGCGAGGCCCCGGTGTCACCGGTCAGCAGAGAGCGCGCCAGACCCCAGCGAGAGTGGCCTCGCCCCGGGGGCCTGGGAAGGGAGGTCAGCAGGAAGGGAGCGGGCGGCTCGGCTGCCGCAGGGAAGGCCCGCGGTCAGGGGCTGGGCGGGCGGGGCGGCTCCGCCTCGTGGGCTGCACGGCAGCTTCGGGCGAAGGATCGTGGGCTTGGCGTGCGCTCAGGGCTGACCGCCCTGCCCGCGCCTGGGCCGACCTGCCAGGGCCGCGGTCCCCCCAGGGGGCCGTGCAGAGCTGGGCGCGAGACTTTGTGAGCTACTGGATGCAGCCGTCCCTCAGTCAGGTGACTGCTCTGCCCGTGAGGGACGCTGGGGCCAAGGTGCCGCCGAAGACACCGGGAGGCCGCGTGGGCCGAGCCGGAGTGGGGGCCGCAGTGAAGGAGCCGCACCCCGCGACCCCCCGCGAGCGTCCCCCCCACAGCAGCTGCTGGGGAACACGGGCAGCACAGGCCTTTAGCTCGGCCCCGGGCAGAGGGGCCTTCGGGCCAGGGCGGGCGTGGGAGAGGCGGCCCCCGAGCTCACCCGCCGTGTGCAGGGAGGACCACGGGCTGGACGCACCGGGAGGCCCACGAGCCGACCCAGGGACAGTGGACAGTCGGTGCGGACCCGGCACGACGTCGCCACGACGTCACGGGAAGGGCGGCCGGTCTGGAGCGAGCCAGCGTGAGGACAGCACCAGCCCTGGACTCTGCCACACTTGGGGCTGAGCGGCCCTCGGGGCGGACAGCAGGAGGGCAGGGTCATCTCTCGGCCAGGCAGGCCTCGGGTGGGGGCTGACCCCGGGGCCCAGGAGAGCGCAGGGGCCACTGTGGACGGGGAGACCTGGCCCACTTCTCAGGGCTCAGGTGGTGTCGCGATGCCCCTCGGCCAGGTGGCGATCCGGCACCGAGTGCCTGTGCAGCGGGGTGGCCTGCAGCGTGGTGACCGGCTGGACGCTGTAGCCCACCAGGGAGGAGGCGTGCTCTGTCCACCTCGGGTTTGGGCAAGTGGGAGCTGACCGGCGTCCTGCCCGGGGTCTCTGCGGCCAGGCCCTTAGGGGTGCGGAGCCCAGCCTCTGGGAGACAGGCTTGGGGAAGGTCGGCCTGCGCCATCGGCAGAGGGTGGCCGGCCAGGAGGGCTGGGGGCCGGCCAGGCACTGGGGGGCCTGCCTGGAGGAGGCGGCGTGGGGTGGGCAGGTGGCCTGGGCCGGCGCTCGCTGTCCCTGCAGCTGCCGTCCCCGCGCTGTGCTGCTGGGCGCCCCGGGGCCCGCACCCCTGCCCGAGGCTCTTTGATGACCACGGGCCCCCCGCACCTTTGATGTGGCCAGACATTTCAAACCAAATTAAGTGGGAGATGAAAATCAATCAAAGCCAGAGAGACTTGAGCAGAAACAAGTCCATTTTGATCTCGGAGAGACTTTGATCGAGAGCTGGGGTGCTGAGCAGGCCTGGCCCACGCCCGCGGCCTCCCCGTGCACCCCCCAGGCTGCATGCACTGGGCCGGGGCCACCAGCCGTGTCAGCGGGGTCTCGGCACCCTGGGGGGCTTCTCTCCTGCCTGCCTGACGGCCCCTCGGCCTCTGCCCACAGAAGTGGTGTCCAGGCGGCCTTCCGCTTCCGGTCAGTGTGGACAGCGGCTGTGGGCACTCGGCCCCTGGACCGGGCGTGGGTCTGCCCGCAGGCCCGGCTGGGCCGGCCTCCCCGGCGGGTCTGCATTTCGGCCCCGCCAAGGTCGCGGGCACCCTCTGGGCTGCGCTCGAGCTGCTTGCCTGGCGCCGGGTTCTCTGCTGATTAATGTTTTATGCGGCCTGAGACGTCTCGGCTTCATTTTTTTCCTCCACGAAGATGTCCGACAGGCCCAGCATCGTTTATTGAAAAGCTCCAGCCTCTTTCACTCGTGATTTTATGTCAAGCTCTGGCCCTTTCTCCGGGGCCTCCCTCACAGTGTCCTAATCAGGTCGCCTCAAGGCAATCAGGTCCGCGTCAGAGGAGCCTCTGCTCCCGCAGCCCTCCATCCTGGGGACGGCAGGGCAGGCAGGAGGTGGGGGGCGCCCTCCCGCCCGCTGGGTGTCAGGCCGCGCCTGGGGGGCGTTTGATGGGAGGGGGTGTTCGTCCGTGTTTTTTTTAATTAATAGGCTTTATTTTTAGAGAGTTTCGGGCTTAGAGACAATCAGGGCAGGAAGTAGGGTGTCCCTGACACAGACCCCGCGGGCTGCCCCCTTCCCGGGGCCCCCCAGAGCCCACCAGCACACACCGTGACCAGCGTCTGGAGTCCGTCTTGCGCCCCAGATCCACCAGTGTCCGCAGCCCTCCTCGGGGCGCCTCCTCGGCCTGGTGTGCCAGGGCCCTGGGGCAGGCACACATCCTCCACAACCACCCTGTGGTAAACTGAGGCAGCATCTCTAGCAGTTTCTGCATCGAAGGCCTTCCTCCTGAGAGGGCCTCGGGCTTGGCACACAGAGGGGACAGGGGACGCGCTTTTGGTGAAGGGCCTGGCTGAGGAAGGCTGAGGACAGCACTTCGAAGCTGCCAGCGGCAGTGGATACACCCACCCTGTCCCCCAGTCACCTTCTAGCGGCCCAGCCCATGGCTAACCCGTGATGGCTCTGCTGGGGTCCGGCCCAGGACCTGCCGGACCTGCGGACGGGCTCGGCTGAGGGCCTGAGCAGGGGCTTGTTGGCAGAGCGGCCGGGGTGGCCTGGACAGGGAGCCCCAGGTGAAGAGGCCACAGGCGGATCTCGGAGGGCCGGGCAGCCGGGGCGAGGGCCCTACGAACGTGCCGCTTCCCGGGATGGAGGAAGCACGCGGGTACAGGTGCTTGTCTCAGTCCCCACGGCAGAACGGCTCGGGGCTGGAGGAGGCACTCCGTGGGGGGCCGTGGGGCGCAGCAGCCCCCCCACAGCACCCTCGTGGCCCTGGCCACTGGTCTGTGTGATGGCCTCGGCAGGAGGGCAGCGCTCTACGCGCCTGGGCAGCGGCGCTCGCTTATCTCTTTGCATGAAGACCTAAGCCTTGTTAAGTGACAGTCGTTGCTTATCACCCACAAATCAAGCAGCTGGGGAGCATTCGCAGACGCCAGCAGTTTGCCTGCTCCCCAGCGGCAGGAAGTGGGGGCCTGGGCATGCTGTTCACACGCACTTCCTCAGCCTGACGCCTCACACGAGTCTCCTAAGTGCGAGCACCGTGTCCCCCCGTGGCCGTGCACCAGCTGCCGCCCCCAGCAGAAGTGACAGGAAATCCCTGCAGGGTGGCAGGCCTCAAGGGGTGACTTCCTACTGTGCACTGGCACCCCAACCTGGTTGCCCTGCCCCCCGGTGCGTGTCAGAGGTCCGCTCTCCCCAGCCTGAGGAGTTCCTGAGCCCCAGTGCTCCCCTGAGGCAGTGGCCTGGGCCATGTCCCCACCATGGACAGAGCAGCCAGGCCGTGGGGGCCGCAGCTGGAGGCACAGCCTGGCCTGAGGGGCCCGTGGGGAGCTACTCAGAGAAGCTCCCGGGAATCAACCCGTCCCCAGCACCTACTGAAAGAAAAAACAATTATCAGGACAGCTCGCGCTCGAGTACGCGGTCTGAAAGCCGTAGGAAGAAAGTTTTGCCTAATTTCGAGATGCCGGCCAGGTTCTCAGCTTCCTTGCCTGTGTGATTGGCAGGCACTCCCCAGGGGGAGGGGAGGGGGCGCCTGGGGGTCGCAGAGGGGCTGGAGGTGCAGAGGGACGGGGGCGCCTGGGCGGCCGGCGTGGGGGCACGTCTTAGTTCAGGCCGGTCTGACCCACCAGCCACGTCGCGGCCCAGTGTGTTGGGCCCAGTCTCCTCGGGGGCCTGACCCCTAGGTTGTGGGGGACCCCCGGGTCACAGGACAGCCTCAGCCGCAGGTGCAGAGAGAACGGTGCGGGGCGGGGGCCTGGCTGTGCTCCCACCTCTGGCGTGGCGCGCAGACCCCGGCCCCTAGGGTGTGTCACGGGCCCCCCTGCGAGGAGGCTGTCCGGGGCGGGGCGAGCGGCGCGAGGATGTGCAGGGCTTGGCCGTCCACCCGCGCCTGGGCACTCTCCAGCCCGGCTCCAGCGGCGGCCGGGGAGATGCGGCCAGCGGCATGAAAGGCCCCTTTGTCCTGGGCTGGGGCCCAGAGCTGGGCCGCCCCGGCAGGAAGTGGCAGCCGAGTGGGCGGCGCAGGGGACAAAGGCGCCGGAGCACCAGGCGGCCTGCAGCGCCCCCCGCAGGCGGCTCGGGACGCGTGGCCTCTCGCCTCCATGGGGGGGGCCGGGGCGGGCTGCTCGTGGGGGTGCGTGCGTGCTGGCTGCAGGCGTGCGAGCTGCTGTGCACACGTGTGGGGGTGTCTCCACGACGGCGTCATTGGCGGGGACCCCTGCAAAATGGGAATGTGGAAGTCCTGGCCTTGGGGGTTGGGGGGCGCACCCTGGGAGCCGACGCGTTGCACACGCATGTGCGGTCACTGACACACCTGCTCACACCTGCCTGGCCAGCGGGAGGCCCGGGGAGGTGGAGCAGAGGCCGCTGGCCCCTGGGTGGCCCCACAGAAGGGGGCAGGGGGAGGTGCGGCCGTGTGTGGGCACAGCCTGCAGGGTTGGCCCTCGTGCCGGCAGCCAGACGCCTGCCCCGGCCCCGCCCCGAGGGGTGCCCAACGGGGGAGTCCAGGCGAGAGGAGCAGAGACGGGGAAGCCGAGGCCTCTGGGGGCCAGGGCCGGGAAGGGCCTGGCCTCGCCCTCGGTCATGTCTCCGGCGCTGGCCACTGGCCGGGGGACGGGCCCGGGAGGTGGGGCGCCCCCAGGCGTCCAGCGCGCCTGACCGCCCCTCTCCGCAGCGCGCATCATCAGGACCAAGCAGTGGTGCGACATGCTGCCGTGCCTGGAGGGCGAGGGCTGCGACCTGCTTATCAACCGCTCCGGCTGGACGTGCACGCAGCCCGGCGGGCGGGTGAAGACCACCACGGTAGGTGCCGCGGACGGCCGGGTCGCGGGCCTAGCAAGGGCCCTCAGGCCGTCGGCAGTGGGCGCTGCCCTGTCCCTGGCGGGAGGCCACCCCACAGAGGCCTCAGGGCCTCCTCAGGGCAAAGGGGCTTCCAGGAGGACGGACCAGGGGCGGGGGCCGGCGTGGTGTCGGGGTGGCTCCGGCAGGGTGGCGGGCCCGGCTCGGTTCCGAGGGCGCTGCCCGGCAGGCTTTGGGGGGCGACTCCCTGGAACGTGGGGCCCCGGGCGGCCACTGCGGCCAGCACCGGCTCGGTGGGCCCAGCGCCTCCTCGGCCCCTTGGCCATTCCAAGGCCTGCTGGGGCGGTGCGGACCCTTCCCCACAGCCTGCTGGTCTGGAGCTGCCAGCCAGGGCGAGAGGCTGCCCTCCTCTGGCCGCAGCTGTGCCGGTCACGCGCCTGCATCGGCCCCACTGGCCTCCGGCTGCCGCCGTGTCCCTGAACACGCAGGCGGGATGGCTGGGGCGGGGGAGCCGCGGGGCGGGTGCTCTTGATGCCTGCACGTGGCTTAGCTTGCCTGGGGTCGGGGCCTGGGGTCGGGGCCAGCCCCCACGTGCCTCTGGGCAGCTGAGCACTGGCCACTTCCTCAGCCTTGGGGTGGCCCCTCTCCCTCCGGGGGCCCCTTGCTCAGCACCCCCTCTTTGCTCCATATTGGGTGCTGGGGTGCAGGATGAAGTGGCCCAGGCCCAGGGAGTGAGGCCACCCCGGAGAGTCCCTGGGAGGGGCCACCTTTGGGCCTTGCTCGGAGTGTGAGGTCCGGGGTCTGCAGAGCGAGGGGCGGGGCTGGCTGGGGCCCTCTCCCGCCCCCACCGGCGCCCTCCACCCCGACATCCCCCCCCCCTCACTGTATTGTAAGGCAGTGATGTGGGCGCCTCCCACAGGCTCCCTGTCCGGGCCCGGACGTTGTTCGTCCACAACCCAGGGGGCGCTCTGCATTCAGGGTCTGGGGCTCCCCTGGCAGCAGCTGCTCCGGCACTCCTCGTTCCTCCCGGGTGCCCTCTGCCCTGCGCCTGGCCGGCGGTCTCTGTGACGGTTGTGATTGTTCTGGAACTGCAGGTGTGGCCGGGCCTGGCCTAACCTGGCCTGGAGCCCCGGGCAGTGGCCAGAGCTCTCGGGCAGGATGAGCCCCCCAGCCCCCAGCCCTGCGGGTCCACCAGGCAGCGCGAGGCGTGGGGGCGGGGCTGGGGCCGGCACGGCTCTCTGCTCTGCGGAGCAGACTCCAGCTTGGCAGGGAGCCCGGCTCTGGGGCAGGCAGCCTGGCAGCCTCCCCTGCGACGAAAGCCTGTTGAAAATGGAGGGTCTCTGCAGGCCCCAGCCAGCCAGAACCCCACCTGCCTCTCTCCCACCTCCCAGGCCCATTGGCTCCTCCATGCCACAGTTAGACTCTGCCCATTTGAAAGAGGAGATGAGGAAGTGTCAAAGCCAGAGTTCAGGCGTCCGTACTCTGCACTGAGATGCCCATGTCCGTGGGGGCCCCGTCCGGGGTGTAACTGCGGAGCCGGCTCCAGGGCGGCCCCAGGGAGCGCAGCGGCCCCTCCCCGCCCGACCCCAGCGCTATGACTCCAATCAGCAGGAGAGCAGCCGGCTGGAGGCACAGCCCGGAGGCCGCGGAGGGCCAACACCCACGGCCAGTGGGTGACCCCGGGGGTGGACATGCCAACCGAGTGTGGGTGGGCCTGTGGTGTGCAGCCAGCTGCAGGTCAAGGCAGCCACGGTGTGGACGGATCTCAGCCCAGAGGTCACTTGTGGGAGAGCAGGACTGGCTGACGGGCGCGGGGGCCTTCCCCCAAAGATGCAGCTGTTCCACGGTGATGCTGACAACAGTGAAGACGGGGGGTAACCAGGGATACCCACCCCCCCCCCAGCTAAAACCCAATGCTGGCACCAGGTCCATGCGCCGAGTGACAGTGTCACAGAACGGAAAGATGAACAAAGCCACAGGCCATCAGGCTGGAGCAGAAATGGAGGCAGAAAAACGAGGTCCCTACACCTCCAAAGACACGGCCCGCTGCTGCCTTGGGGCCTGGGAAGCAGTTTACTGAGGAACGCGACAGGTTTCTAGTTGTCACTCAGGCAAAGGGATTGAACACAACAGCTTGAAATTTGCGAGGATTGAAATTGTACCCACCCACGTACCTGCCCCAAGACAGTAAATAAAAGGTAAAGTTGAGGCCGTCAAGAAGGGGCAAAAGCTGCTGGTGGACAAGAGGCGTGAGAACACGAGGGGCCGTCGCTGCCAGCAAGCCCAGGGAGCAGCTGTCTCACCTGCCACCCAGGCTTCAGCTGAACACAGAGTCTGCACCATGTTCGTTAGTGAACTCTGCGTGGTGTGAAAATAACTGCTGTTGCTAATGAGCTGATTCGAATCTCTGGTTAAATTCACAAAGGCTGTGGACAGGCAGGTGCAGAGGACGAGAAGGGTCACTTAGATCATTGCAGCACAGAAGGAACAACTGAACCTTCGAGACTGATTTGATTGACATAAAGATCGCCACTGATACAAATAAGATGGTTCCTCAGCACCTCAGCAGACGTGGTATATTTGTGAAGAAACGCAGCGCCACCGGAGGGCAGCATGGTGCGTGCTGCTAGTGACCAACTCCGAGCCCAAGGCTACAACAAATATAAACGGGTTAGTCTCTTCTGCTGAAGGGTACAGCCAGCCACGTAGTGTTTAAAATAACCAAGCGTGTGCTGCCTTCCAAGGCCACCCCTACAGACAACGAGGTGGATGGCAAAAGTTGAAGACACCAGGCCAGATGGATGGAGGCCAGCAGGGAGCGCACAAGAGCGGGACAGCGTGTCACATGCAGGTGCACGGAAATCGTGGGACGGTCACCTGCCCAAGGCCCCCTTAGCTCCGCTGACGACAGTGGATGCAGGAACCTCCACACGCTCCTCAGCGGCAGCACCTGTGAAGCTACTGGCCTCGGATAAAATGACCAGAAACACAAACTTTCGTTGGAGATTTAAACAGCTCAATCTGTGCTGAGGTCAGAGACGCCGCCAACACCGAAAGAGCCCGAGCACAAACCCAGCGGCCATCGGGGTCACCGGGTCACGCCTGTGGCCGTGCAGTGTACATTCTGACGTGCACGGCCACGTGGGTTTCCTGGCACTTTTGAGATCTCGAGAACAGCCATAGATCACGTCCTACGAGGCCTCGCGGAGCTGGAGGAGAAGCCGTCCCCAAGCCCGACACGACGAAACCGGTGCCAGAAGTGGCGGCCATGGCCGGGCTGCTGCGCCGCCGACATTCTGTGGGTACAGGCTGAAATCAACATGCAGCTGCACCCAGAGAGGCCCCTGCTGTGCTCCAGGAGGGCGGGGTCCTGTCGCCCCACTCCCTGTGCCTCGGCCGGCCAACTGGCCAGTGGGCAGTGTCCTGTGAAGGCCGAGGCGGGGTAACACAGCACCACGCGCTGACCGGAGGCGAGCCCCGGACATTGCCTCCCCCCACCCCACCCCGCGGTGAGAACAACCTGTGCGTTTTCAGAGCCCGAGGGCGGCCGTGTCTGCACTGCTGATGTTTTTGATCACAGGAGGGAGTGTCAAGAATCTAACTTACGAGAAAAACTCCTGCCCCCCCAAAAAAGAAGAAAGTACCTAGAAAAGGTGAAAGAGAACTTGAGTTTTACAAAGAAACGTGTGGTTGATGACGGGGTCTTCGGGCCGTGGAAACTCGTCCTCTACCGGGCCGGGGGCCCCACTTTTCAGCCAGGAAGGAGAGGGGGCTGAGAGACACGCACCGGCGCGCTCTCTGAAGCTCTGCGGATGCAGTCAGTGTCTGACGAGAATGGACAGTCGCCATTAGCGCGGGGAGGCCTGCTGCTTCCCCGCATGGAGGAGCCAGGAAGCACTTTGAGCACTAACGGAGGAGTTTCGTAAACTGGGCCAGTCCTGACTCCTGAAGGCCCCACTGGCCCTGCTGTGAGTCCCTCAATGCCGACAAGCCAGGTCTCAAGCAGAGGTTGCCCAGGCCAACTCCGGCCCCCTCCTCATTTTGTCAGTAAAGCTTTATTGGGACATAGCCCTGCATGTTGTCACTCAGCGTGCAGGCTGCAGCGACTCAGCTGAGTCTCGGGGCCGAGAGACTGAGAACCTCTGCCTGACTGTGCAGCCTCGTCTGCCCACCCAGACTGGACGGTCAGCGCCGCCTGCCTACCTCCCAGGAGCAGGGGTCGTGGGCATTGATGGCGTCAGGCAGGCGTGGCAGGGCCGGCCTGTGGGCAGCTTTCAGGGGAAATGCTCCGCTGCAGACGGCCGCGGCGTTCCAGGCTCGGTGTGCCACTGAAACAGCAAGTGGCAGAGAGTGAGAGGAAAGCTTTGCCGATAGAAGCAGAAAGCAGATAAAATTACTCAAAACCTCAGTGAGCCAGAGCTGCCTCCCCGCTTGGGGAGAGTTGGCTGGGAGGCTGCCGCGCGCTCCAGGCGAGGGCGTGCCGGCGGGAGGTGTCGTTCTTCCTGATTTAATTTTCAGATTTAGCACAGTTTCAGCCCAATCTCCAAAGAGCTTTTTCCAAGTGTTGCAGGGATTTTACATTTACTCTTGGGGTGTGAAGCACTCAGGGCGCCCCACGAGGCTTGGGGAAGGCCGTCCGCGGCCCTGGTGAGGCCCCGCCTGCACGGGTGAGGCCCAGCCCGGCCCTGCCGTAGACCTCGGCTCCCGTGTCGGGTTGAGTGCGTGGACGCTGGAGGAGGGACACTCGCTTGGACGCTCGCTGGGGGCGATGCGGGTGGCTCTTTCCTCTCGCCCCTTTGTAGACCGGCCGCCCCCGGGGGCCGCAGCTGTGCCAGCCGAGCCGCATGAGGACCAGTCTCTAGCGGGGGCGTCGCTGCCCGAGCCCCCTTCCCTTGGGGTCCCAGGCGGATCCCAAGGGAGAGACCCCAAGCAGCCAAGGTCCCACGCGCTCTGCCCATCCGGAAGCAGCGGCCCCTGCAGCGCCCAGGCCAGCACCCTGGGCGCCCCCGCTGGGCCGAGCCTGTCCAGAGGCGAAGCCTCCGGGAAGACAGAAGCCGGCGGAGAGCGCGTGAGCCAGAGAGACCCCGGCACTGCGGAGACAGGACTGTTTTCCCATATTCAGATTAATAGATTTCTTCCCAGAAAATGAAACTAGACTGTTTGCTAATCAATAAATCCATATTCTGGCAGTTTATCAACTTGTGTAAAATAAGGAGCCCGCAGCCTTGTTCTGTCCAAGCACTCCCCTTCCCGACAGGGCTGCGCCCGGCCCACCCCCTCGAGGCGCCAGGGGCGGTGCAGACAGGCAGCCACGCCCACTCGGAGCCCCGCCCAGGCATCCGGGTACCTGTCTTCCGCCAGCCCCGGGGCTGCTGAGCTGGTGGCCGAGGCGCAGCCCAGCTGCCTGCACAGTGCTGCTCAGGTGCATGACGACTCCTGGCAGACCTTGAGGCAAACCTGGGCAGAGGGGCTTGTGGCTCAGTCCACGCCTGGGGCTCCTCTTAGCGGCAGCCTCAGTCTCCCCTGCCACGTGGGTCAGATCCTTGGTGACTTGGCCAGTGGTGCTGAGTCAGCGGGAACGCGGCTCGGGCGACCACCTCTGTCCTTGTGCCGCGGGGTCTGCCTGCGCCCCCAGCTCGCTGGGTCTGAGCCTCTGAGGCAGGCATCGCCCCTCCGCCCTCGGGCCTGTGCCAGAGCAGGGGTCAGTGCGTGGGGGGCTGGGGGGCCAGCGGGGGCCTGGGGCTGATGCTGTCTCCTCTTTGCTCCCAGGTCTCCTGACAGACACAGCCCAGAGGGGTCCCGGGAGTGTCCTTGGCTCCCTGGAGAGTCCATACCCCGGCCACGTCCTCCGTCCACAGTGGACGCCACGGCTCTCCGCCACCGCCGCCACGTTTCTCACGGCTTCCTCGGCATCTGAGCTGAGTCTGCCCGGCCGCCGGGAGGCGTCTGCCAGGGACACGGGCCAGCAGGACACGGGCGCGGCCTCCCAGGCGTCCCGGGAGCCGGCCAGTGCCCACCGGGAGGAGGCGCCGAGGGGCAGCCGGCCAGCGGCCTCCAGGAGGACGGCGCGGGACCCGGGACTGGCTCCGGCGCAGAAGCGGCCGCGCCGCGTGCCCCGGACTGTCTGAATCGCTTTTATTTTCTTACCCTTCAGTAACGCGACAGACCAAAGAGCAGACTGTCCCGACGGACTCGCCTGGCGAGCCCCGGCCGCGGGCACGGCGCGGGCATGGAGGCGGCCCGGCCCAGGCCCCGCCCACGGACTCCAAGAGGCGCCCGTCTCCCCCGCCGGCTGGAGGACCCCAGGGGCCGCGGCCTGAGGCCCCCGCTGGACCCGACTACTCAATCACTTTCTGTTTGACCAGTTAGACTCGCCCCCGCGCCCGCCCATAGCTGGATGACCGGTGACCGCCAAGAGCATGTGGGCCGTGACTGCCGTCTCCTCCGACCCGCCATTTAGCTCCAGAAAGCAAATTAAAGAAAACTGAAGTAACACTTGTTTGAAAGAGATCATTAAATGTATTTTGCAAAGCCTAAAGTTATATATTTAACAGTTTTTATATGTTGTATATTTGTAGAAAATCCTATTTAACAATTAATGTGGTCGCCTGGCCACCCCCAGGGGCAGGCCGGGCCGGGCCGGCAGGTGCTGGGCATGTGGGTGGCCGGCGGGGAGGGGCGGGCGGGGCAGGGGCAGCCCTGACCGGGACCGCCCTGGGGCCCCGTGGCCTCCGGCGGCATCGTCTTCCTTCCCTCGCCCCGAGCCCCTTGCGGCCCCGCCACATGGCCCCACACCCTCACATCCTCTTGCGTCAGAAGGTCAGGAGGGGGGTGGGCGGGGGGTGGGGGGGAGAGTGGCCGGAGCCCAGGGGTCCAGACCCTCGCCGGGCGGCGGGAGCAAGGGGACTGCCCTGCCTGGCCCCCAGGCCCTCCCGCCCTGACCCCACTGAGCAAACTACCTAGAGGCCCGTTAACAGGAGTATTATGCTAGTTCATGCTACTAAGTAAAAGAGTAAAAACATAACTATATAGACGCTGTTCCAGCCCCATAGACTAAAGCTAGGAGAGAAAATCCATTTATTTAAGGCCCGATGTCCATGCGTATTTACCTGACCACAGGCCGGCGGCGTGTCCGGGGACGCCACAGCCGGGGTGCCAAGCCCGCTGGCCCCCACCCCGCCGGCCGGCCTCCCTCCGCCTGTTTCTTCGGGCGGGAGTGTCGACACCTTGGCGATCAGAGGCCGGGAGATTTAAGGTGTTGCAGCATTTTCTCATGTTTTACAGTATTCACTTTTGTGTTGATTCAGCTAAATTATGGAAATAAAGAAAACTCCTTTGATAAGCATGGCTCTGTTCGATGGCGTGGAGTCGGGCCGCGGCTGGGCCCAGCGGGACGGCGGCCGGACGAGCCCAGCGCGTGCCTGGGCCCTCCCGGGGTGGCCGGCGCGGAGGGGCGAGGCCAGCCGTGGCCTCCTAGACCCAGGGCCCCTCAGAAGCCGCCAGCCCGGCCACCACCGCCCACCCCACCAGCCTCGGAGCCCTGGTCCTGGCGGGCGATCGTGGTCCTCTGCCAGCCACAGGCCCCGTGCCCCAGCTCTGATGGGGTCACGCCCCTGTGGCCCCCGGCAGGGGGCACCGTCCCCTCGTCGCCTGGGTGGGCGCTGGGCCTATCCGCACCAGGACAAGAGCTGGGCCCACGAAGGAGCCCAGAGACCCCGGCCCAGGGGCCTTGGAGAACCCAGTGGCACGTCCAGCTCATGCCCTCCAGTGTCCACTGCCCAGGCGGCTCACGGGGGTCAGCCCCCGGAGCAGCCGATGGGGCCGGGCATCGGCTGCCACTGCAGTGGACAAGCCCAGAGCGTGCCCGGGCCCTCCCGGCCCCTTCTCCAGCCCCCAGCTCTCTCTGCTGGGGATCCCCACCAGGCCTACTGACTCCCAAGAAGTGCACAAGCTTGTCACTCTTCTGCTTAAACGTGAGCCCCGGAGCCTGAACTGGCAGTTTTAGCTCCTCCAGTAATCTCCACTACTCAGACGTGGCAAGAGCACATGGAAATGGGGGGTGCTGGGGGCTCCCCCTGAGTAGAAGTAACAGCAGCCCCCTAGCTGGGGGGCTGGCCACCGGCCGAGCAGCGGGTTGGGTCTGGGCAGAGGGGCCCCGGGCAGCGTGGGAGTCGCAGACGGCCTGAGGCCAGTCCTTCAGACATGGACACGGAGCTGGCCTCCCTCCGGGCCGGACACAGGCAGGCCACACAGCGGCCGGAACTGGGTATGGACCCCGAGCCGGTTTGGAAAACGGACCAACGCGTCCGTGCCCCCACACGCTGGGGCAGGCGCAGAACAGCCCCAAAGAACGGGCCTCGGGCGGGCAGGCTACCCTGCGGGGTGAGCGGAGGCCCCGCTTGGGCGGCTGGAGGGCGTTGCCCGGGCAGGAGCCGCCGACGGGAGGCCCGGTCTGGAAGGCCTAACCCCGCTGGGGAGAGGCCTGGGCGGGAAGGACGCCCGGCTCCAGAGAGTCCTGTGGGGTGCTGGCTCAACAGCCCTGGACACCCCACCAGGCGCCGCCCCACCAGGCGCTGCCCCACCAGGTGCCGCCGCCCGGAAGCCAAGTCTTGGGAAGCCAAGTGAGCGTGGGGAGGACCCACACCCTGAGCTGCGCCCCCCAAAACCTTGCACGCTTCAGGACTAGGTAGGCGGGGTCCGGGGCCCGGGGAATGTGGGTGCTGGGAGGGGCCGGTAGACGGCAGCTCATCTCTGCCAGGTGCGGGGCCGCCCCCGGCCCAGAAGGCAGCATGGGAGTCAGAGGGCCGGGAGGCTCCGCCCTGGGGCGTCAGCTGTACCCCTGGTGGGCTCTGGCCTCCGCCGGAGCAGGGCACGAGTGGGCAGCTCCAGGTGGGGCCGGGCTCTGCTCAGGCCCAGCTCGCGTGCTCTGGGCCGTCAGGCCTGGAGGACCTGCCCAGGAGCTGGCGGTCCACTGAGTGGGCGGGCAGCGGGGCAGCAGGCGCAGACCTGGCTGGACGCCGCAGGTGGTCCTCAGACCGGCCCTGCTGCTCTGACCGTGCCAGGGCCCAGCCCCCGGGGGGAGAAGCCCTAAACGGCCAAGGACAGAGCCGCACGGTGGGGGAGGGCAGAGGAGCCCACCCGCCTCGCAGCAGGGGCCAGTGGCCATGTGGGGTGGCTGATGGGAGATCGTAAAATGGACCATTTGCCTTTATTTTCCTATAACCTTGGACTTTGCAAAACTCTCCAAGTAACTTACTTCAAATTTAACTGAACGTCAGCAAAATGTCAGCTCCACCCGAGCGGCACCAGGTCTGCTGTCCCTGACCCGCCCTGCAGGCCTGCACCCCACCAGGTCTCTCAGGGCAGAGTGGCCTCGGCGGGGGGAGAGAGGCCACTCTGGGCCTCTGGCTGGGGCATGGGGAGAGACCCGGCTCAGGACAGGCCACGGCTCAGGCCCGGCGCTGGGCAGCTGTGTCCAGTGGCTGTGCCGTGGAGGGCAGCCTGGCCTTCTCCCGGGGGGCGGGGCCGGCCTGGCTGGCTGTTGGGGACCCAGAGACGTGGGTGGTGATGGAGTAGATGGTGGGGTGGAGGCCGGAGGCCCCACTGTCGGTGAACTTGAGATGCCGGGAGTGGGCGGCCAGCCTTGCCCAGAGGCCCTGTGTGCTGAGAGGTAACTCGCTCCAGGCTGGGGGGACTCAGCACAGCCTCTGGGGCGCCCCCCAGGCCTCCCGCTGCCCCAGCCCACACCGTCCTCTGGGGGAGGCTGGGGCGCCCTCTGCCCAGCCCAGGGCTGGGGCCCGCCCAGCACGTGACCAGCTCCTGTCCAGGTTAGCGGCTGCGGTGGCCCCCACGCCAGGTTGTGCCACACAGGGCTCAGGCCGGCCTGTCTCTGGCACCCCTCAGACGGCGCCTGGTCCCGGGGGGCCCGTCCCGCAAACTGGCCAGCTCAGCCCGGCGGGATGTGACTCTGCTCTTGCGACTTTGTGCTCTGACTCGTCGCCAAGACCTTGTTACACGGGAGATGGAGCTTCCTCGGAGCGTGCGTGCGGCGGGCTCTTGGGTTATTAATTCCCAAATTAAACAAAATAATAGTCCCTGCGACAAATCACCTGCTTGTCCGGGAACCACCGGCCGAGGGGGAGGCTTCCCTGGCCCTCCCTGAGGGCGCCCCGCCCTGGCCCCACTGGCGGCTGGCCCTCCTCCAGATGACCTGCTCCTGGAGCTCTGGGTGACCCCGCGGCCCCGTGCAGCCAGGTACCAGCCCCTGAGGGACTCCGCCTCGGGGCCCCCAGGCCCATGTCTTGGGGTGCTGACTCTGCACCAACAGCCACAGCCTGGCCCCGTCAGCGCAGCTGCTCCCACTCAGGTGCTGCTGTGTCTTGCGACTGGACCCCTGCGCTGTCTTCTGTCTCCTCTGGGCTGTGGCTGGCACCCGGTGCCCAGCCAAGCTGCCCCCTCCAATCCTGTGCCTGAGCCAGCTGCCACCCCGTGGTCAGGCGGTCAGGCGCGGGCTGAGGCGGTCACCCCGCTATCCGCAGACTTTCTCTTCAACACCCCCCCCACCCCCGTGACCTTGAAATTCGGTCTTGCAGGAAAGGCCGGACAACTACTCGGGTCTCTGATTGTCGTTAAATGAGCTGGGGCTCCCTGGCACCCCGCCATGCCGACGCGGGGTTCTTACACATCCCGAACCTCCCGGCAGCCGCGACTCCTGCCCAGACCGCCCCGTCTCAGCCCCGCCCGGGCCCGACGCTGCGACAGTCCCCCAGCACGCGGCTGGCGCTGCCCTTGTTTGGAGCCCCAACCCCGCCCCCCGGAAGCGCAGCCCCGCGCCCCGCCCACCTGAGGGCGTCGTTACACGCGCTTTTTCAGTTTGCTCCCTCAGGACTGGGGACCTTTGCCCTCTTGGTTGAATTTTTGTTTGTCATATAAAAATCCCCAGCTCCGTGGCCGGAAGGCTTAGAAAGTTCTCGCTTCTGCTCCTCCTCTCCCCCCCCTCTTCCTTCAGGCAACTCCTTTAAAATTAGTTTTTCATTCCTCATCTTTGAAAGTAAAAGTAAATATGTACATATATTTGTATCCTCCTCTTTATCTGCACAAAATTAGCACCCCATAGAGACAGCTCAGAGCCTTGCTTCATGGACTTCAACATACATGGCTCCCGGGCTGCAGCAGACGCCGCGCACAGCCTCTGACCTCGCAAGCAGCGCCCGGCGGCCACCCCTCTCACACGCTCACTAGGCTGAGCTTTCTCATTGGGCTTTACATCTGCGTGTATCCAGCCAATCCCTGCCACCCGCCCATCCTCCCCCCATGCAGCCACTGTCTTCCATCCGTCAGCCTCCAGCCTCCAGCCTCCTCCAGCCTCCTCCAGCCTCCATCTTCCATCCTCCATCCTCCTCCATCCTCCAGCCTCCTCCA
>PVIJ01011684.1:0-53428 GCA_004024925.1 Scalopus aquaticus
AGTTAGCAAAAGCCAAAAAAAAAAAAAAAATCATACTAAACTTGTTCCCTGATTTTGTAGTGTTTTCTTCACACCTGATTACTAAAGTTTGTCTTCCCAAAGAGAGAGAGAGAAAGAAAGAGAGAGAGATGGAGAGAAAAAAAGCGAGAGAGAAATCTTGGTCTTCAGAAGAACACATTTCCCTCTGAATATGACTTCCTATATGTATCTTTCAATAAATCAAAATGTAATCTGAGAGGAATATATCATACCTTCTTTTTCACTTTCTTTCCAGAATCAGGATCTTTTTCTTCTTTTTCCACTTCAGTGATGAAGTAATCATCCAGGCTTAAAACTCTAGGTGCAGGTCCTCCAAATTCTACCTCCTTATCCTAAGAATCATAGAGTTAAGAAAGTTAAAGAGAATTTATAGGATAAATTAATGAATGCTCATCTAAAGTTTTCCCTTGTGGCTAAATATCCAATTTTCTGGTAGCTTCAAATCAAGCAAAGGCAAAAATATTTTTCCAAGCAGATCAAAAATTAACATGGGATTGCATCTACCACACGGGCCAACTAGAATGGATCAATTGGGAAACATCTGTACTGATATTAAGCTGTTTGCGAAGGCAAGTGGCTAACAAGATCAACTGATTCTTTGGCTTTCCTATACTTACTCGAATGAGTTTTGCAACATGTGTCTTTCCACTGCCAGGCAATCCTCTCATTATAACAACAATCTGAAACACAATGGGAAAAAAATCAGAAGATTCTTTAACAAAGAGATCTTATAGTTAATAATGATCTATTGTTCTCCAGGACAGATCTTATGATAATCCATAAAATAAACCTTAATAAATATAGAAGGTTAGAAGTAATATAAAGTATGCTTCTGACCTGAAAGGAATTACATTAGAAACAGTAGTTACAAATTTGGGAAATTCACAAGTATATGGAAATTAAACACCATACTCCCCAAAAAAGAAATCAACAGTAAAATCAGGAAATACTATGAGGTAAATAAAAATGAAGATACAATATAGCAAAAATTTATGGGATGCACTAAAGCAGAAATTTCTAGTTATCAATGCCCACATAAATGAAAAAGATAGATCTCAAATCAATAATCTCACCTTTCACCTTAAGATACTGGAAAAAGGACAACAAACTAAACCTAAAGCGAGCAGAAAGAAGGAAATAATAATAATTAGCCTAAACTAATGAAGTCTCGAGGGCCTCCCTGGTGGCGCAGCGGATAAGCACTGCACTGTGGAGCTGTCGGCAGTGGCGATGTGAGTTCGATGCCCAGCCGGGGAGATTCCCACATGGTGCGGCAGACCTCTCCTGCCTCGCCCGCTGCTCCCCTCAGCAGTGTATTTCTGATCTGCCTGTTCTGCTCCCCACTCTGTCTCTGGTGAAACCTCTCACCACCCCATGCCTCTGGCCTGTACCCCAGCTTATATGTATAAATAAATAAATCTTTAAAAAAAAACAAACAAAAAAAACTAATGAAGTCTCCTAATTAACCCTCTATTTGTTTCATATACCGTAAAGCCAAACCCATTTTTCCCCTTTTCAACATGCAAAGAATTGAACTCTAATGAATTACTTTCTGAAGTTTTCAATATTTTTTTTGCCACACAGTTAAGTCTCTCAAAAGATTCTGTAGGCAGTTTATGAAACTATATGATGATTTGGAGATGGTAAGAAGCCTTGAATCTGATATTATTGCTATGTCACAGAAAAGTTGAAAATTTCTGTTCAGGGTATTAAAAAAGATCTCTAATCTATCAGCTTCTGATTTACAGCCAACTCTCTAGGACTCACTCGCTCAGGTCTGCTCTCCCGGCCCGGAGGTTTCAAAATATCATCTACATTCTTAGATTCGGGCTTCTTCTCCACACGTGGAGCTGGAGGGGGCTGGTGGCTCAGTGAAGGAGCTGGCAGAGGCATTCGCTCTTCTGGGTAAGTTCTTCGTTCTCCTAGGATTCCAGCAATTGAACAAAATTATTGCTGTATAGAAAATTAATTTGAATTTTAACACTCTCCCCACTCATCTGAAGGTATAATTCATGATGATTTGGGAGCCACTCTTAACCTTAAGTAGAAAAGTTTAAAGTAATGTAAATCTATTGAAAGAAAATGAAAAAATTCACGTATGATTTCAGGCAAACAATGTTTTGAAAAGTACTGAATTTATCCTTGTTTATATAAATTTAGGGAGAAAAATTAAGCAACAGGACACAGAAAAATCCTATTTACTTTGCTGGATAGTCCTAGGTATGACGTAAAGCCAATTCTGTAACTTTCGTGTTATGGCTTTAAGAACGAGTGCTACCAGCTTAGAAACATGTGTTCGTCTTCTTATAAATAGGTATGAGTTTCTGGTTTAAGTAAACTAAAGTGAAAAACTAAAACCTTAATGTCCAACAACAAGGACCTTATATTTTATCCATTCAATAGAATTTCACAGAGCCATTAATAGGTTTGCCTGTGGAAAAATGTTTATGGTTCAACCTCAGTAGGAACAAGCACAATAAAGAAAATGTATTTATACTTTGATTACAACTTCATAAATATGTATGTAAAGGCAGAATGAGAGGAAACAGTAGTATGGTGAGTGGATTATAAGTGATTTTCTCTTTTCCAAAGTTTCTTTAATAATATAAAAAAAGTTTTATTTTATTAATTACATTGTTATTTTGTTATAATGCTGCCACATCTGAGAAATATTAACTGCATTCACTATACACATTTAAATCCATAGCTACAATGGAAATCACCTCCCATTGTTTACAACACCTCTTATAGTTAAATAAGGCACTGCTCTACCTCCAAACATGGACGGTCCCTCATAGGCTGGTCTGTCAGACTTCCGGTCATAGGATGGCCTATCAAACCCCCCTCTTCTGGATGAGGAATGGTCTTTTTTGTCTCGATATGACTGAGATCTAGAAGGTATGAAAAGAGTGCTTTGGTAAGTGAAAAATATTTAGAGGTCTCTGCCTTATAATGCAACACCATTATGTGCCCAATTTATTCTATGAGTTACTCCACAGTCATTAAAAACTTTTTTTTTTTTGCTTTTTCCATTCAGATATGCCTTATATACACACATCTAAAGAGTACAAGAATTGCAAAACAAACTGCTTGCCTATTAAGTAATGCTGCAACTTTACTGACAATAGTATTTCCTTTCCTTTCTGGCTATTTCCATATTTCACTTAGTTACCTGGAATTCACATAGGCAAAACTTAAGCGCCAATTTTCCTAAAAATGGTCCAGAACTGCTCTTTCCTCACCAAATTATATACATACCTGCATGAGAATAGGTCAGTTACCAAATTTCTTTTAGATACAGACTTTTGTTGAACTTCAGTACATACTAACTTGCACACCTGGTATAGAAACTTTTCACAGTGTACCTGTCATCTCGAGGCCGCCGGTCTCTGTCAAATCGATCCCGGTCATAGTCAATAACACCACGATCCCGATCTCGGTCTCTGTGTGTCTCTCGATCCCTTTTGAAATCTCGATGATCTGCCATGATGTTACTTTGACGGTCAAAATAAGGCTCACGGTCTCTGTCTCTATCATAACGATCACGTTGGCCTACATGTTCTACAAAAACAATTAGTAAAAATTTTAGCAGTAATAAAATTAGAATTATAGTAATAAGAAACACATCCCTTTTTCTGAAATAAAATGAGAAAAGTACATAACTAATTTAAATACTAGTATAAATTGTTGTCTTAATTTAACTTATAAATCTTTTAGCTATATTAAAGGGGGAATCCGGATAATCTCACAAAAAGGAAAATCATGTGCTAATTAGACCCTATAAGGTTTAAAAATACCGATCTCTGAGGGACTCCTACCTGTCTCAAAAGCTGATCTTTCTGGTAATGGATCTGGGCGTAGAGTTATTCTTTCTCCATAGGGTATCTGTTCAACTTTGTTAGTGGACATATCTGGTAAAAACAAACAAACAAACAAAAAGAAACCAAACAGGATAAAACACCAAATAGTGAAGTTTAAGGAAGTCAAAGCTGTAACAAACAAGTCCTTTAGAGTCCCAAATACAAGTTTGCCACCATTACTCACCTCGGCCATGGCCATAATCAACAGTCTGTTGCACTGGTGGAGGTTTGGACATTGGTGGCATACCCATAGGCAATGGGCCAGGAGGGGGAATGGAAGGATGAATAGGTGGGGGTGGTAACACTGCAGCAGGTGGAATTGCTGCAGTGTCAGATTTAAATTCTGAATTCAGTCCTTGTTCATCATTTGTATCCCAGAGACCATAGAAAGAATCTTCATCCCAGCGTTCCTGTTCCACAGATGAAGTTTGTGGCTTTATTACTGGAGGAGGAGGTGGAGGTGGGGGAGGTGGTGGTGGTGGTGGTGGTATTGGAATAGGTGGCCTGGATACAGGAATAGATGATCTTGTTGGTGGACCAGAAGGTCTCATAATTGAACCTGGTGGTTTGCCCATAGGAGGTGGTGGTCGATAGGACCCTGGAGGCTGGAAAACAACATAACTGACTCAGTGGACAAGTATATCACCATACTTTTAAACATCAGTAGAAATTAAAATTTGGCTCTTGATTTATAAAAGAAAAAATTGATAAGCTGGACTCATTCAAAATTCAAAAAATTTTGTGCTTTAAAATATACTATTAGAAAAATGAAGTGACAAGTCAGAAAATATATGCAAATATTTGACAAAGGACTTGTATTCAGAATATTAAAAATAAGACAAATAAAAAAAAACTAAGTGCAAAAAATTTGGATAGATATTCCTCCAAAGGTATATGAATGGTGAATACACACACAAAAAGATGCTTAACATCATTGGTCATTAAGGGAATGCAAATCAAAGCCACATTAACAAATGATGGCAAGGATGTAGAAAACAAGAGCTCTATTATATTGCTAATGGAAATGCAAAATAATATAGCCAACTTTGGGAAATGGCTTAATGGTTTCTCAAAAATTTATCATACAACTAAGCAATTCCAATCCTACATAAGTATCCAAGAAAAAAAAAAAAGCCCACCCAAAGACTTGCACACAAAAATTTGTAACAGTATTATTTGATAACTCAAATGCCAATCAGATGGTGAATGGATAAATGAAACAAAATATACCCATACAATAGATTACTGCACTTTGCAATAAAAAGAAACTTTTTGAGGGCCTCCTTGGTGTTGCAGCAGTTATGTGCTGTGCTATGGAGCTGTCGGCAGCAGCCACCGGAGTTCAATGCCAGGTCGGGGAGATTCCCACATGGTAGGCAGACTTCTCCCGCCTTACCCACTGCTCCCCTCAGCAGTGTATTTCTGTCCACCTGCCTGTTCTGCTCCCCACTCTGTCTCTGGTGAACCCTCTCGCCACCCCACGCCTCTGGTCTGCACCCCAGCTTGTATGCATAAATAAATCTTTTTTTAAAAAAAGAATCTTTTTGAAATTTAAATACATAAAACTTAAAAGTTTTAAACTTTTTAAAGTAATGACTCATGCTACAACATGAAGCTTGAAAACATGCTAAGTGAAAGAAGTTAGACACAAACAACCACATATTGTTGGCTCCATTTAAATAATATGCCCAGAAAGGCAAATCCAAAGAAACAGAAAGCTAATATGATTGTCTCGTGGGACTTCAGATTCAGAAGGAGTATAAAGTGCAAAGTGGCACAAGGTATATTACTGGGGAGATGAAATGTTCTAAAACTGGTTTATTGTGTTCGCTGCCCAACAGTAAAAAAAAATCATTGAATTTTAACTTAAAATGGGCAAATCATATAGTATACCTTAATTAGGTTAAAAAAAAGGTTAACGGCAGAAACATTTCCCCTCAACATTATTACTCCTTTTCCCAATGTATTACCCCTCTTTTTCTTCATCCAGAAAAATTAGGGTTCTAGCTACTTCGATACATATGCTCCAGGCCCCCTTTTCTAAACCTACTGAATTTCTGTGGGTGAGGATCCAGCATTAGTTAAAACAAAAACCTTCATGAGTATTTTCTGATGTTTACCACTTGATTAAGAACCTCTACTGTAAACTAACTTCCCACTATGCTAACATATCCCTTCATAAAAACAGTTAACTGTCAAAGAGAAACAAACTTTGCTAGTCTTCTCACTTTTATTTGTTGCCTAGTTGACAATAACAGTTTGTGGCAAAGCTGGTAGCAGCACACTGTTATCAGTACTGGCAAACAACAAAGCAAAGAAACCAAGTGGGACGTTTAGTAAATCTCTCCAAGAAGGAGTGCCACTATATTTTACAATGTTTGCATTCACTTTTCCCAAAATAATTACCAAATGTCAACAGAAACACACATTAAACAGACAGTAGAACCTCCTCACAGGTAGGTCTTATCTACTCAATACAGAAACTCAACTCTCAAATAAAATTTTAATTTACTCTCTATAATCCTGACTTATTTTAAGGATTCTTCTGATTTTTCTTCACTGACAGGTATTTTAGACCTTGAAAAGCCAATAATATACATCACTTCTGTATTTACTCATATATAAGCCATGCTTTTTAAAAATGAACTTTTTGAGTAATAAGATGGATTTGGTTAATAAAGAATATTATTTAGCTATAGGGCACTATATAAATTAGAGTTAGAGAGCTGTTAGGCTATATTACAGCACATATTAAAGATGTGATTATTTTTTTAACTGAAACATCCCACTTTGGGAATTTAAAATTACCTTTAAGAGGTTATCTAAATTCCACTTCTGATTATTTAACCAAGGAATATAGAAACACTATTAAAAAAATATATACATGTACCCCTACATGTAGCATGGCATTATTCACAAATAGCAAAAATACTCCATTTGCAAAAACATGGATCGAATTTGAGGGGCCCATGTTAAGTGAAATGTCAAATTTCACTCACATGTGAAAGATAAAGAAAGTAAAGGAACAAACAAAACAAAAACAAACTCTTAAATTCTGACAACAATGGTGGATACCAGAGGAGGAAGAGGAAGGTGGACCGATAAAGGTGGTCAACTACATGCTGGTGAATGGAAACCAGACTTTCAGTGATGATCATAACGAAGTATATAAAGATATCAAAATATAAAGCTGTACACGTGAAATTTTAAAAGTTGTCTAAAATAAGAACTTGATGTAAAGTCACTCATTAAAGTTGTATTAGTAATAAGAGTGAAAGATTAAAAACAAATATCCAACAGAAATGGAATTTTGATAAATTACACATCAAAAATAATAAAACAAGTAGCAATACATAAAAGTGTTTGTGAGTTAAGTGATTAAAGCAGAAATGTGGACCTATACTGTAGAGACTCTACCTTGCTAAGAAATATAAAAGACAAAAGAAATGATTCCTATCTTTATGATCTCAGTTTAGATGGGATGAGAGACAAGAAAACAATCAAAATAGATTAAAGATTCTAAGAGAGGCCCATCCAAGATGTTCAGGGGTACGTGGGCGCAATCATCCTACACAAGTGAAGGGAAAATAGCAGAGCTGAGTTCTAAAAGAAAAACAAGAATTAACTAGTTGGCGTAAAGGACAGGAAGAGAAAGAAACTCTAAAGAACAACATGCACATGGAAAGGCATAGAAAAGTCTGGCACATCCAAGAGTTGTAAGAAGCTCCATGTGGAGGACAAGTGCAGCCTAAGAGTGGGGAGTAACAAGTGGTAAAGGTAAGAAGTCAAGCCAGCTCAGAAAGAACATCAAAAGTCATGCAAAAGCAGTTTGATTGTATCCTGTAAGGGGGAATACAGAAAAGTCCTAAAGTTAAGGCATAACATAATTCATGTTTAAAATGTTTGTCAAAAAACCAGACTCATGCTACTCACAGCAACATGGATGGACCTGGAAGGGATTATGGTAAGGGAAATAAATCAGAGGGAGAAAGATGATGTCACTTATAAGTAAAATACAGAGAAATTAAACAAAGGGGCAGATAAAGCCAAACTTAACTAACCCTTGAAAACTGGTTATAGACTTGAGGAAGTCAGAGTAGAAGAGGGGAAAACAAACCGAGGACGGAGCACAGTGGACTAAGGTGGTAGACTTCAGGTGCTGTGGTGGTGAGTATACTGTGGTAACAATACTTGAAATGGAAAAGGGGATCCTATACTCCCCAAATTCAAACAACAATGCAAACCAACATTACCTCAATTTTTAAAAAGTCCATTTTGGTCAGAAATCACATTACTGATATCTAAAGTCAAGTATAGTCCTTACTATAAAGAGGCATAAGAGAATTTTCTGGAGTGATGGAAAATTTTTCACCCTTTGGTATACATCTGTCAGACTCAAACTGCAGGGTTACAACAGGCAGGCTTAAATGTTATTATTCGTAAAGTATACCCTAAAATCTGATCCAAAAAATATAATAAAAATATAATAATATATAATCATTCTGGCAGCAGAAGGGAATGAGATGGAGAGATGAATTAGAATGTTTCTGAAATAGGAGCCTCCCTGGTGGCGCAGTGGTTGAGCACTGCACTGTGGAGCTGTCAGCAGCTCACGATGCGAGTTCGATGCCAGCCGGGGAGAATCCCACATGGCGCGGCAGACCTCTCCTGCCTCATCCCCCGCTGCTCCCCTCAGCAGTGTATTTCTGATCTGTCTGTTCTGCTCCCCGCTGTCTCTGGTGAGCCCTCTTGCCGCCCCATGCCGCTGGCCTATACCCCAGCTTGTATAAATAAATAAATAAATCTTTTTTTTTTAAAAAAAAAAGAGTGTTTCTGAAATAATGTTGGTAAGAGTTGATAACGCTAGAACTACGATGGGGGGCAGTGGGAGACAGAAAATCAGAACATTACAAAGGTAGTAAAGTCAATTAATAGAACCACGGGTAAGAAGGGATAGGACAGAGGAGTGGTAAGGGTGACTTTCAGGTTTTCAATTTTGGCAATTAGGGGATTGTGAGGACAATGAACTCCCCTTTGAATATGCTGAGTTTGACCTGAGACACATCTGCACAGAAATTCTGTAGGCAAAAAGATACATACATAGGTCCAGAGATGATATGGGGAGTCAATATTATGGTGGGCTTGATGTCAACGACTATGTGTCTTGTGTTAGATAAAATGCAAAGGAAAATTAAGGAACAAAAACAGTTCATTTGATGAAATGGTTCAAAAGTGTCTTTTTCTCTCTTGTGTTATCATAAAGTTATTTGCAAGATAACTTTTTAGTGATAGACTTTAAAGTTTATCACTGGCTTAAATACATAACAAAAACAACAAAAGCAAAACAAAGGGAGACTTAATTACACAAGTCTTTAACAGAAATACCCCTCTTTATTGTATGAACTGAGGAGTAATGGCTGATCCCTTCCCCAGTTGAAAGACTAGTAGTCTGAAGAGGTGGGAAGACTATGAGATTCACAAAAGCAGATCTCATAGGGAGTCCTTGCACTGCTCAGAGGGAAAAACAGGACTATTTGAAAAGGATTATTAGGAAAATTCTAGTTATATAAATAGTTCCGATGATGTGCTGAACATTTATATTAAACTTTGACCATATTTTTTTACCCTTTTCTACAGAAGAAATTTGTAGTATAGAAAAAAATATCAGGGCCTCCCTGCTGGCGCAGCGGTTAAGCGCTGTGCTGTGGCGCTGTTGGCAGCAGCGACATAGTTCGACGCCCGGCCAGGGAGATTCCCACATGGCGCCACAGACCTCTCCTGCCTCGCCCGCTGCTCCCCTCAGCAGTGTATTTCCATCCATCTGCCTGTTCTGCTCCCCACTCTATTTCTGGTGAACCCTCTTGCAGCCCCACACCTCTGGCCTGTACCCCAGCTTGTATGCATAAATAAATAAATCTTAAAAAAAAAAAAAAGAAAGAAATATCACACAAGATACAAACATACAAAGTAGGAACCATTTCATTATCTGAGCATAATTTTTCCCATACCGGATACATTCCAGGCCTTGAAGATGTATTTTGTAATCTTGATTCCTGGGATGGCAGATGGTCAGGCATTTGTGGTTCAGATCCAAAATCTTTCATCTTTTGAAGCTGTTCTTTCTGTTCCCTGTAAACACATAAATTGTCATTTTACATAAGGCACGTCTACTCCATTTTTAAGTGACTGCAATTTAGTATTAAAAAAAATATATGAGACCTAAATATCTATTCTAAACCCTATGAAGTGCCCACAGAGTACCTCTGGGGTAACACATTCTCTTGTCTTTATTAAACTAACTGAGCTCTCACCTAAGATCTATAAATAATTAAAATTATCGAAGATTTGGGGTCTGCTTCCCTGGTGGCGCAACGGATTAAGTCTCAGCACTATGAAGCTATCCAGACCTACTACAGCACGAGTTTGATTCCTGGCCAGGGAGATTCCCACATGGCACAGCAGACCTCTCCTGTCTTGCCCGCTGCTCCCCTCAGCAGTGTACTTCAGTAGATCTGCTTGTTCTGCTCCCCACCCTGTCTCTGGTGAATCCTCCCACCACCCCACACCTCTGAACTACACCCCAGTTCTTGTGTGCATTAATAAATAAATCTTTAAAAAAATTACTGAAGATTCTATAAACCCCCTTAATTATCTATTCTAATATTGTATTTGCTCGTCCATGTTCTTCGTATATCTGATTAAAGTTCTCTTGCTGTTGTTTTGTTGTTGTTCAATACTCTAGAACAGAGGCTTAAAAATCACAGCCCATGAATCTAACATGACCTAGAAAGATTTTTTTAATTTAACTTCCATGTCAATTTTTAGAAATCTGAATTAGTTGTCACTATTTATAAAGCAAAATATTTGACATACAAATTCAAATTTTAAGGAGACCTGGTAACACTTGGCCTACATTTTCTCATGCCAACCACCAGCTGAGTAAAGAGTGGCTACCCACTTCAGATAGAGAAAAAGTTTGCCACAATGCCCATTGCACTCAGTGGAGTTATACCTGGCCCAATTGCATTTATAGTTATCTGTCTGGTTTTTATGTGCAGTTTGTTTTATGGCCCCTGTTGTACATAGTGAAAGCAACTGTCAATTTATAACTTTAAAAACTACACATTCATACTGCCAATGAGTAATTATGCAACTCTGAAAGTTTTTCCTCAAAGTCTCTGGTGAAATTCCTTTTACTTTTCTTTCCAATGACCACCTTAAACACATGTAACAGATATTATAATATCTTCAGATCCTTCACAATTTTCTTCCTATATTTTGTAAAGTGCAGTGACCCAAAAGGACACAAAATAAGGGTCAATTGTATAAAAAGGTCACTTCCTGCCTCATATAAGTCATATGATGATTCTATAACAACTCATCACACTTTACTTGTACTCAACCATGATCACTCTCACTCACCACTTCACAGATTTTGTTTAATTGGGTTTATGTTGCTAGAAAGAGCTAAAAAAAAAAGATAATGAAACACAACCTTTAATCCAGTATTTCTATGCAAAGCAATAATAAACGAAAGGAAATTTTAAAAAGAAAAAGAAAGAAACCTTGGCAGTTTAGAAACACCAATCAGCTTGGTGTTCTCCATACACAAACGTTCAAATTCTGGGTAAGCCACTTACTAGCCAAGAGGACTTAACCTCTCTGAGCTTTAGTGTCATTTGTGAAGTTGGGATACTACCAGTTAGCTTTGTAAACCTTTGATATAATAAGGATTTGAGATAGGAAGACTGATATATGCTAAATTATCAGTAAAGTGCCCAGCACAAAATAGATATTTAAGTGTTTATAAATTTAAAGTGTATAGCACAGTTTCTTCATGAGTAATCTGAAAAAAAAAAAAATCAACCCTCTCAGAGCATATCTTCTATAGACCACAGAAATCTGTTATGCTGCCTAAAGCACAAGATCTTTCATCTTACCTACTTTTCTTCATCATACTTTTCCATAATTGGTAAAATCCAAAAATATAGACCGGAAGTGAAAAATGAAGGAAACACAATACCTTGGAATATATCGAAACTTAACTAATTTATTTTCTCAAAGTATTGCTAATTCATAAGAAATTGCTCAAAAATCTTACAACCTATGACTGATTCCTAAAATCCTATCTCAAGATACATTTGGTTTAAGGGTTAAATTAATATATACAAAGTACTTAATATAGTTTCTGGCACATAGTAAGCATGCAATAAATGTTAGCTTTTGCTACTACATGGAAAGTATTATGCAGATACCTATACATAGTTGACTGTAAGTCAAGAGATACAAGTTCTATTCTCTATCTCACAAATACTTGATTACGTGGAAATAAGCAACATTCATAAGTAGAAGTACCTCTTCTAGTTATTATGAAAGGTAAAACATTGCAAAAAGAAAGTATCAATGGTTAGACAAATTTGAGAACGCATCCAAGTAAACCATTCTTAGCTTCAACAGAGAAAATTGGAAGTTTTTACAGTACTTTCCAAAGTTATACAAAAATTAATGAATATGAAGGCTATTGGCTCTAATATCTAAGGAGAAGAAACAGCCTCCTGGAAAAAAAAGATGTTACATATGAGCTCCATGAAATCCCAAGCAATAACAAGTTGAAGGTTGACAACTGAAACATGCACAGGCATAGTATGGCAGCAACATATCTATAAAAGAATGACTATCAATTTTCACATTTCAGGACATAAGTTTACCATTAACATGTTCCTAAATATCCATGTTAGCCCTAAAACAGCACCAAGAAATCAGAAATAAAAATTAGAAGTACATGGTAATATCTTGAAGTAAAATGATTCCATTCAAATATATCATATCACTTTAGAAAGAGCAGTCTAAATGTGGTTTTGACTAAAAGAAATGATCTGAAGTAGTCAACTTACCGAAGCATTTTCAGTTCTTGTGCAGCTTTCAAAATGATTTCATGCTGCCTCTGACTGAGAACCATTACCCCTCCAAGGCCTTGGTCAGAGTCTAAGTTTGCATCCGACCCCATCATTTCAGAAGAATGATGTGAGGAAGGCATATGTTCCGCCATGGGGGAATGTCTATCCACATCAGATGGGTACCATCTGTCTGACAACCGCTCTCTTTCCCAGTCCATTCTGTCAGGCATATAATCTCGCTTTTCCCGCCATGTATCTCCTCTTTCTGGATACTCTCGGATCCTCAACTCACCCCTATCACGGAAATCTCGATCATACCCATGGTCTCGATTTCTTTCTTCTCTCCATCTATCATCCCGATATCTATCCAGAGGTGGAAGAGGTGGAAGGGGTGGTAAAGGTGGAAGAGATGGAATATCCCGTTCATGAAACTGTGATTCTTGTTCATCCAGTGGTCTCCCATAATCTCTGTCCCACTCATTATCCAAATTTCTATCATACATATCCAATGGTCTTCCAATCCGATCCACATCCCTATCCAAGTCCCTGTCCATTTCCCTGTTGTAGTCGTCATCCATATCCTGATCCCTCTCCCAATCATCCCACCAAGGGCCTCGCCTATCTCCATCATGAGACCGAGATGGTGGTGCTGTGAACCTGTCTTCTCTGTTATATGGATCTAATGTATCATCTTGATAGTCACGTTCACACTCTCTCCAGTATCTCTCTCTATCCCAATCATCAAGTCTTTCTCGTTCCATTGGAGCATTTCTACCATCTAGTGGGAATTCTTCATGCCCTCTCTCTTCTCCATGGTTCCATGGAGGCCTAGGAGGCTCATCTCGGTGATATGGATACATTTTCTCCCCACTATCTCCTAGTTCTGGTCTAAATGGACCTCTGTCACGACCAAAATCTGGTCTTCCCAGTCCCCTTTCCCGACTGCCAGGCCCTCGAGGTGGTCCTCTCTCCCTGCTTCCAGCTCTTCGGAGTTGTACTCTCTCCCTACTACCAGCCCTTTGAGGGGGCCCTCTCTCCTGACTGCCAGTCCTCCGAGGTGGTCCCCTTTCTCGGCTGCCAGCTCTACCTCGGTCTTGGCTGCCTTGCAGACCACCTGGCACTTTTTCCCGACTGCTTCCTGGTCTCACCAGCCCTCTCTCCCGGCTGCCTTCATTTCTGCTCATCTTCTCTCGGCTGTCTTCTCTTCTACCCACCATCTTATCACGAAAGTCTTCTTGCTTGACCAACCCTGGGCCACGACTGATTACCTGGCCTCGACCTCTATTTACTAATCCTTTATCTCGTGCATCTTCCATTCTGTTTTGCCCAGGACCTCTGTAAGACGAGCTGCTGCCTCGATTGCCTTCTAACCTATTATCTCTGTTATCTGGCCGAGGCAGTCCTTTATCTTGATTGTTTTCTGAATGGGCCAGCCCAATACCCAAAGATTTAAAATCATTATCTACAGTTAATGATGCTGCTGCTGCTACTACTGCTCCTCCCTCCACTCCCCCTGTTTTTGAGGAAAAAGTAGATTGAGTAGATATAGGTTTATTTGCAAGGGATACATTCTGCGTAACAGCTTGGGTTTTGTCCATTTGAGTTTCCATACTTTGAGAATTCTGATCCCAATTAGAAGGCTCTATAGGCCCTTCTGAGACTTCGGTTTTAGGTGGCTCTTGGTGAGAGTCGCTTAGATTCTCATTTGACTGAGCCGCCTTGGCATCCTTTACATCTGCAGCAATGGAAAATGCAGCTGATTGCATTTTAAAATTCTTCTGTTGGTTACTATTGGTGTCTGCTAATGGTTCTTTGTTTCCTGAAAGAGGTTCTGCTTGTGACTTAGGCTGCTGCTGATGTTGCTGTCCAAAAGCTGGTTTGGGGCCTTTCCACTGTGGTCCACTCTGTCGAGGACTTACAGATGTATTGGGGGTAATATAAAACTGAGATGCTGGCCCCCGGGGAATCATCCCCCATTTGCCTTTAGTGCCCTCTGCTGGGTGACCTTCATATCTGGGTCTTGGCCCATCGGGGCGATTTCCTTCAAAACGAGGCCCTTTGGGTCTCGGTCCTTCACACCTTGACCCTAAATCCTCAAATCTTCGAGGACCATCAAATCTACAAGTAAAACAAAAGATATTACTCAAGACAGTAAAGCAGAAAAGAAAGTCTCCATGTCAGAATATTTAAGGCATTCTTGCCTTAAATCTGTTTACAATAATGACTCTTTCAGTTACTAAACAATATGGAGTCATATATCTTAGAACCCGGATACTGAGAAGGTCATAGGACAGGTTTTGGAAATCATGTCAATATTACCTAATTCATTTTGATACACTCCCTGCAGCAAGACACTGGTATACTGAATTGTTAAAGAGCAATTATAAATATTGTGCTTTGGTAGACGGAACAGTCTACTAATTTTAAACGAAAAAAAAAAGATAAATTTCATAGGTAACTCTGAGAGTACTTTTAGAATTAAAATATAACTAAAAATCAAATGTGAAACAATTAGCATGAACATAGGAAAATAAATATTACTGGAGGTAGCATTATCATCTTAACTGGCAAAAGTTAAAAACAAAACAAAACACAGCAGGCCGCTACAACTTAAGAGTACGTCCTGACATTTTAGTCTGGACAGAGATGATTTTGCTATTGACCTACTCACTCAATTAGTAAACACTCCCTCTTCTGCCTGTCAGGTACTAAACTACATCCAAGGAATAAACAAATGAAATGTCACCGGGGTCTTTAAAGGATTTACAATTAAGGAGAAAGAGAAACTAAGTGTAAATATATGCCAAAGGATGCAGTCTATTTGCAGAGAAAAAGGGCAACAGAGCAGAGAATGTTTCCAGGGGCAGGGGAGTATTATCCCACAAAAGCTTTATAAAATAGAAAATGCTTAAATTAAATCTTGAAAGACAAATTCTGAGATCAGGCTAGCAGAGAAGATTGGCAATTAGGGGAATGGGTAGCAAGCGTATCTCAAATTAATGAAGCATTATGAAGAAAGGCAGAGAACACAAACCAGCATACTATGTTTGGAACGCAAGCTGTTTAACATGTTTGAAGCAAGGAGAAAACAACTGGGTAGAACTGGGGAAGGAGGAAGAATGGAAAAACAACTTACTAAGAGATAAGGTAAAGAAACAGGAAGGGCCAATTTCCAGAAGACCTTGTATGCCTCATGTATGTACTGGTACTCCTCCTATGTCCACTCCCCCTTTTTCTACAGTAACAAAGTTGCTCCATTTTTAGTTGGACACAGGCTAGCCAAACTTTCCCAAACTTTCTTGCAGCTAGAATAGTTATGTTCTGGTTAATGAAAATGATTTACATATTTCCTGGGTTGCACCCTTCAAGGAAAGAACACATGCCCCTCTTCACCATTCCCTTTTTCAAGCTGGCTCTGACATGGGGGTGAAGCATTTTGAATCAAGTTAGCAAGGACAAGAGACTAGGTGACGGTGAAGTAACAAATCAGAAAAGCATTCCTGATATTGTAGAGTCATCTTGTAATTCCTGAGAGAATAAACATCTAACTTGTTAAAGTCACGTAATTTGGATCTCCGTTACAGCAGATGAATTATTTCAAGTGGCTGAAGAGTTGGGAATTATATTACAACCATTAAGTCACTAAATATGGCCTGGCAGAAAAGTAGCAGGTGTGTAGGTAAAAGGTTTATTGTAGATTGTTTCTATGATGTGAATAAGTGAAGGTGCCATTTGTTCTAAAGGAATGACTGAGAAGAGGATGTAGAGGGGTAAGAGAGAGAGAGATGAAAGAAGGTAAAACTACTAAAAATTTCAGAGATGGTAAAACTAATAAAAATTTCTAACAGTGGGATTAAAAAGATAATGGAAAGGGAAGAATTTAAAGAGATTCCAAGTTTTCAGGCACAGATAACTGAGTGGACTGCAAACCTTTTATGAAAAAGAGGGACTTTTCTGTCATTTGTTTAAGAAATCAATAAAAAATATTAACTCAATTTTAGCAAAACATGTACTTCTATCACTTTGGCTGTAGGTTTTGGTGTTCTAAAAGTCTTAGTTTAAAAGGAAGGAATACTTCTAGCAGGGGGGATAATGATTACACTACACTCAATTTAAAACTGTTACCTGGCCACTTTGGGTTTGAATCAACAGGCAAAGGAGGTTATTGTATTGGTAGGGGTGATCGATCCTGGATTCCCAAGGGGAAATTGGGTTACTACTAAACAACTAGAGTAAGGAGGAATGTGTGTGTAATCCAGGATGATTCTATCAGTGCTCCCATGTCCTATAATTAAAGTCAATGGAAAACCACAATAATGCAATTCACACAGCACTATCAACAGCCAAGACCTTTCAAGAATGAGAGTTGGGGTCACCACACCAGGCAAGACACCAGGATCATTTGAAGTGCTGTCTGACAGCAGAGAATATGGAATGGGTTGTGGGAGAAGGTAATCATTAATGCCAACCATGATCATATGTCCAGATGCAGAATAAAGAACTATGATAGTTATAAGTGCATCTTTCTTAAGTTGATCTTCTGTGTTTGGGGAAAAATACATACACGTACGTGGATATATCAGGAACTATTTTGGTTGATTTTTTTCCCTTATCACCTAATGTAAGATGAATTAATAATTATTATTTTTATATCTCAGTATTTTTAAGTTACAGGAAATCAAAGAGGGGGGTGTGAACCACCTAGCAGAAAAATAAAGATTTCCCTAAAGACAAAAAAAGGACTTCATATTTTTTCTCAGAGAAAGATTGGAATGTTTTTAGTTGTCCAGGGATAACCATGTCATGTTAGCTGTAAAAACCTCCCTGTTGTATGCCCTAATCAGAAACACATAAGAAAGGGAACTCCAGGAAGGGAATTTTAGCTTAGCCAAGCTGACACTTTACAGAGCCATCACAAGGAATCAAAAAATATGTTAGTCCACTATAAACAGAGGGGGCCAAGAGCAGGTGAAATTCTGAAAGGCAAAGAACGTAAGTGGTAACATATGGAGAGGAAGAAGCTGCAGGTTAGAGAGTTAGTAGCAGAAGAGAATACAATCAAAATAAGGCTAGCTTACCCACAGAAACTGAGATGGGGTCAGGGTTCTTGGATAACCAGAAATATTGGAAAAAGATAAGAATAAGACTTGGGGCTAAAAATATATAAATTCAAATCTATATTCAGAACCATTCAGTTTTTCCCTAAGCTGAATGTATCTAAATTTTGCATCTGAGGGTCTGCTAGCATTAAGCATTAGTGCTTTGTTCTATTACCTAAAGCAAAGCCTGACAATTGATAAGTGCCTATTGGCACACAGAGCTCCCAGTCAGTGTTTCTCACTCTTAAATGTAAATGGACAACAAGGATCACTGTATATTTAAGAAATGTCTCCAAAATGAAAGGAAGAGATAAAAAATAAACAGCACATGAATCTCGAGAAATCAGAGATAATGCAAAAAACAGAAGAGACCTTTAAAAAACAAATCCTTAAATTCATATCCTCAGAGAAATTGTTAAAGATATTGTAACCATAAATCAAGAATAATTTCTGGTATTAAAAAAAGGGTCAGATTCAAAAGAACTGTAGAAAATGCTTTTAATTCTCAAAATAAAAAATGCAATGAAAAATTAAGTTAAAGTGTCTCAAATATGTACAACATTTTTTGTAAAGTACAACAGTGAGTGAAAAGATAAAACACAAAACCAGCATATCCAAAATCCTTTTAATAAGTAGATACAGAAAACAGGGGAAACAATAATGAAGAAATAACACCATAAAAAAAAAATACCTCCAATAGCTAAGAGACTCTAATCTTCAAACAGAAAAGAGCCAGCTCACTAAGTACCCCCAGTATAATTAATAAAACTAAACAAACCAAAAAAAATCATGAAATTTTAGAATACCAAGGATTTGAAAAGTTTCTGACAGTAAGGAAAGTCATATAAAAAAGAAAACAATCAGAGACCAGCCTAACTACTATACTAGGTAAGTGAAGAAAATGTAACAATGACCCTAAAACCTTGAAGAATAGTTATGTTCAACATCAAATTCTATATACAAATTATTAATCAAGTGTGAGGGTATAGTAAAGATATTTTCAGACAAGCAAGGACCACAAAATTACCTCCAACCCACAATTTCTTATTAAGTTACTTATGGATGCACTTAGGAAAAACGAAGTACTAAACCATAAACAGGAAGCTGTCAGATTCAAAAACCAATGTATCCACGTGGCTAGTCAATGGGAATGCTGGAGGAATAGTCATGTGGCAGAGCTTGAGGGCAACCAACCACCAATCAACCCAGGCAGGAGCAAGAGGATGCATGAATTCGGGGAAAGAGATCTCAAGAGGAAAAGCTGTGGTGCTTTAGGGACTGGGGTTGCAGGATTATTTTAAAGATTTTGAAAGCAGAAATTTTAGAAGAATGTATTACACAAATGAAAATGTAGTCACAGTATACTGCTTACCTTTACAATCAACTTGCTTACTGGTTTATATAAATAGTGATATAAATACATGGCAGATGGGCTCAGAGAGTAGTATAAGAACTAAACTTTTATCAGCACATAAGTAAATATATATTTAAGATGTATTAAGTTAAGAAAGCAGCATTTTTTTTTTAAGTGATGTGAAAATAGCTACCAAAAGAAACAGCCACAGGATTAAAAGAAAAGGTCATTAGAAAACACATCTTGGATAGTTTGGGGCAGTGAATGTCTGTTTTTCTTTTTTTTTTTTTTTAACTATGTATGTGTATCACTTTAATAAATGTAAAATCTATTTCTTTAAAGGGCACAGAGAGAAAATTTGCTCTACCAGGAAAAGGGCTACTTTTGAAACTACAGGAAAATAGATGAAGATGTTACAATAAAGTAAAGGTAAGGGTGGAAAGCCTTGATTTTCCCTGTGAGGCAGGAAGCCAAATTAAAAATATAAAGTGAAATAAAAATGAGCGGAGAAACAGAGAGAGCAGTACTAGGGTAGATGGTCTACATAAGTGGTGAATTGCAAGCAGAGCTTTTCAGCAAAGAGAAAAGGAGCTGACCAGAGGCTTGTCAATGAAGATAACACATGCTAAGAATGGAGACCACATATTTACCAAGAGAAAAAAAAGTACACTGCTCAGGATTTGTGATGGTTTGGCTCTTTTTCTTGAAGTCACATTCATCAAAATGCTTGGAATAACATTTTAGGTCACTAAAGTTGTGTAAAATCATCTGATTTGTATTCAGCTCAGCAATTACTGGTTCATGTAAGTGATAAGAAGACTTCCACAAAGTATAAGAACCAGTAAGAAACCTTATTAACATGTTATCTAATATTATAATCAAATTCTGTATATGAATGAACTGCTTTCCTAATGAAATTGTGAACACCTGGAGAGTTTTATCCATAACTGACACTTTGGGCATAAGCAACACTAATTGAACACCATTAAGTGTCAGGTACTGTGTTAGTGCTGGGAAAAAACAGATACCCAACTTCAAGGACTCCACAGCCCAAAATGAATGAGACAGATAAATCAACGGTTACAACAGAATTTGATAACTATGAAACAGGTGTCCTTGTTCATCAAGGTTTCCCCAATGTCTCACTCAGTGAAGGATCTCAATAATTAAGTGATTTAAGTGTCACCATGAAGCAGGTAAAATAGGAATTGGTAAAGCAAAAAAAAAAAAAAAAGACAGGAAAGAAAAAGAAGAGTATGTATAAAGATCAGAAGGATAAAGGAAGTAAGAAGCATTAAAAGGTTACAGATAAAAAGAAGCAACATGGGTTAAGATCAACAAGGTGATGACTCCATTACTCCACAGCCTCAAGCCTACACATACAGCACGCTGTTCATGAAAGGGTAGGGCACATTACTTTCAAACTAAACTGTTGATCAACAGCCATTTAACTTCTGTTTTGGGATCCAAAAAAATGTTAACCCAATTGTAATATACTTTCCACCCTACATATAACAGGCACTAAATTATTAATAGTTCACTTTCAAATTTTCACAGTTCAAGGATGTGACAAAATGTTAGATGATCAAAACCATTTTGATTTATAAAAGCAAAGAGCTTTTAGGTCTTTGAAATATAAAGATACTGATACGAAAAATATGTACAAAAATAAGCCATCTTTATATCAATGTAACTAAATACTGTAACTTTTAACATATAAAAACATACATTTGCAATTTAGTACAAACACAATATACTTACCAAATACACATGAAACACACGTACACACTGTACACTGGTTAGAAGAAAAGAAAAACTAACATTTGGTGTTCAAATAAATTTTCATTCGTACAACTATTTCATAAACCTCAGAAAAATAAAAACCCTTAGAAAAAGGCGTGAAACCATGAGAACTAGGTATAAAAATTTTAAGCTGCACATTATAAGCTAATATTACTTCAATAAAAACAATTTCAAAACTTTACATAAAACTTCCAAATTAGGCATGAGTAACTTATGAGGTATGCATAAGTGAAAACACTCGTAAAGATGGTAATGTCTGATTGACACATAAAAGTATGAGAATCAGGAGACCATGGAAATTTGAAGTATTAAAATCTGGAATCAAACTCCTGTCCATTTAGTTTTCATTTGAATCAATGCCTATTTTCTATGAATAACCAAGATTTTAAAACCAAAATTCACAAACAGAAGTAATCGCCATAAACAGAAACAACCATGACAAATGAAAACATAAAGAAAAATTATAGAGCTTTTTGTCCTCTGCTAATCCTAGTGAAATAGCTACCGTATGGAAGAGGTCCACAATTCCAATACAAAAAGCAACCAGAAAGTAGGTATGGGGCCTCCCTGGTGGTGCAACAGGTTAAGCGCAGCGCTGTGGAGCTGTTGGCAGCTGGTGCAATTTGATACCAGCCGGGGAGATTCCCACATGGCGCAGCAGACCTCTCCTGCCTTGCCCACTGCTCCCCTCAACAGTGTATTTCAGTTGATCTGTTTGTTCTGCTCCCCACACTGTCTCTGGTGAACTCTCTCACTGCCCCACACCTCTGACCTGCACCCCAGCTTGTATGCATAAATAAATAAATATTAAAAAAAAAGAAGTAGGTATGAATAATCAAAAGCATGATATTGTAAACATGGCAATTTTTCCTCAAAATAGTCAATTAAGAGAGTTCCAGCAGATTTTGAAAACTGACAAGCTGATTCTCAACTTTGTGGAAAATAAGGACTAAGATTAGTCAAGATAATGTAGATCACGGGTCAGCAAACTATGGCTCATGGGTAAAATCTAGTTAAAAATGATAGTTTTCTCTTTTTTTACATTTTTAAAGATTAAAAAGAAAAGAAAAATATTGGTCAGAATCAAATATGGCCCACAACATGTAAAAATATTTACCATCTAGGCCTTTCCCCCAAAAGTTTGCCAACCTTTAATCTAACATATAATTGGAGAATTTGTATCAATAAATACAAAAGTTTATTATAATGCAAAAATTAAAGCAAACTGGTACAAAAATAAGGAAATAAACCAAGGGATTGGAGGGCCTCCCTGGTGGCGCAGCGGTTGAGCGCTGCACTGTGGAGCTGTCTTCAAAGCGCGATGCGGGTTAGACGCCCAGCCAGGGAGAATCCCACATGGCGCGGCAGACCTCTCCTGCCTCGCCCGCTGCTCCCCTCAGCAGTGTATTTCTGATCTGTCTGTTCTGCTTCCCACTCTGTCTCTGGTGAACCCTCTCGCCGCCCCCTGCCTCTGGCCTGTATCCCAGCTTGTATGTATAAATAAATAAATCTTTAAAAAAAAAATAAAATAAACCAAGGGATTGGACAGTACAGCAACATATCCACATATACTTATGATAAAGGAACACTTCAAAGTAACAAATGGTTTTCATTCAAGTGAACAGCCATAAGGAAGTAATGAACCTTGACACACTACCTCACACAAAACACTAGCCAAAAATTCAATTTTATTTGGATTGTTAATTTAAAAATTTGAGGTAAAACAATAAAAAAGATAAAATAGGATAACATATTTATGTCCTTGAAGTAAACAAATATTTCTTAAACAGGACACAAAAGCATAAACCATAAAAGAAATGATAAGTAAAATGGATTTACTAAATTAAAATCAAGAATTTCTAGTATTCATACACAAAAACAGAATGTCTATCTAAAGACACCCTTAACTCATAGTTTCATTGGGGTTCATTAAATACAATGATAGTTTTTCAGGTTTTTGCTTTTGTTTTTTAAAAAAACAAAACAGTAATTGTAAGGATTGGTAGTTCATGACTTTTTTTTTCTTACAGGGCTTTCCAAGAGCAGAGAAAATTTACTTTCTAAATCATAAAATAAGGAGAGACTGCAGACTCAGGGCCTGGAGTGGCTCAGGGGCAGTGAATAATAAATAGCTCCTCGGGTCTGCAATAAAAAGTGGCTTCCAATAAAAATACACTGCAAAGAATGGAAAACAAAAGAGAATAGAAAATCAGTTGAAGAGGTACAGCCTGAAGAATCTGTGGTGGAAAAAGTACTGGACTAATGCAAAGTGACTGGGAAGGTAGAAGTATTTTCTGAAGTGGAAAGGAATTACAGATACTGACAATACTTGGGAATCTGAAGAAAACTTAGTGTCCAGAATTGATTGAAGCATTTCTTAATTCTTAAAAAGCTGGTAAAGAAAAAGATGGCACAAAAAGGAAATCTTTATCTGACAGTGAATCTGAAAATAGCAAATCAAAGAAAAGAGATGCTGTAAACAAATCAAGAGTTTGTTTTTTTTTTAAAAGATAATTAACCTGTATAACTGGAGCCACAGAGAGCAGTGAAGATTTACTGTTTCTCATGAAGTGAAAAGACTCAGATGAGACAGACTGACACTGGCAAAAAGGGCAGATAGGTAGTATTCTCAAACTGTAATTACTTTTTATGAAGAGAGACTAACTTAGCATTATTGTCCACATGATGAAACCTATAATAACTGACTGACTCGTGCTCTCTCTCTCTCTCTCTTTCTCTGTGTGTGTGTGTGTGTGTGTGTGTGTGTGTGTGTGTGTGTGTGTGTGTTAGAGACAGAGAGACAGAGACAGACAGATGGGAGATGGGGGGTATGGAGAGAATGAATCTGGGTCTTGGTGTTTTATTTATTAGTGTGCAGAAATATCTACATTCTAATGAAAATCAAGTCTGATGAGTTTGTTTTGAAGTTGAAGTAGTATTAGGAGAGTTGTTGGCAGTTCTTTTGCATCTCTAGCACTGTTTATTGTGAAAAAAATAAAAGCTTCAGTAGTTTCTCCCTTTACCAGAAAAGAATATTTGATACAATAGTATATTATTTCCTCTGCAATACAGAACAGCCTTTCTTCTGTTGGGGGAAGTCGCCAAAGTTATTTCTAAATTAGAATTTGTGTTTAATTCATATATACCTATGGAACATTTGCCTTTTTGTTCATTTGGGGTATGTGTGTACATAACACACATATGTAAATTACTTTTTTTTCCTAAACTTTCACAAAAACAAAAGTAGCATTTCACAACCATGAGTAAGCCCATGTTTCTAGTATGCCATCATTTTAAGCAACCTAAGAAATAAATCCTTGAGTTAAATTCAAAGCTTTCCTGAAGCCTTAATCTATAAATAAACAGATAAATTTGTAATCGATTACACAATTTCAATATAATATAAACTGCTTAAATTGCACAATTTGAGTCTGCTCTATCTAGAGTTACATAAAACAAGTTTATTTGCAAAACCCTTAAAAAACAATTTTTATCACTACCAATAAGCTCCCATCCAAATGAGAAAAACAGATAAATCTTGGTGTGTTTTAAATAGCCAAGCAAGACTTAGTTAAGTGGGCATTTGAAGGTTCCTCCTATTATCCCATTCTTTGTAGTAAGTTGAAATCCCTGTGCCCTATTGCCTAAAAAGGTGATGATTCATGGAACTTCTCAGACTTTGCTCACGAAAACCTAATTGTTAGCAATGTTTGCAATATTGGGCCTGCTGGAATAAATGGATGAATAAACTTTTGTACTCTGAACTCCTGACTTGTCTTTCTTTTTTCTTTATTCCAACTGGAATACCGTTATTCCAACTGTTACTGGTTCAGTAAAAGCCAAGAAAAACAACAGCTTTATACTAAACCTAATGCTATTTGTCATTTATTGTAAATACAGGTGAACAGTGCTCAATAAAGAGTTTATTCTTTTATGTGAAAAACTCATAAATGCCTTAGGTTATATTCCATATGGGTCCACTGAACCCTTTCATAAATCTAAGATACATTATGGTTTAAGAGATTTTTTTTCCTGCACCTTGAAACATTTTGTGGTATCTTAACCCTAGAATTCATTATTAATAAGTATTATTACTCTTTTACTCATCATTTCTTACCAATTATCCCCAAGTATGCCAAAGAAGTTTAAAAGACAACAAAAGAATGATGAACTTGCCTAGAAGAATGAAGCCAAGTGAAAAATAAATTGACACCCCTCTTCCCCAAATTGCACTTCCTAAAATATTACAGTCCGCGTTTAGGCCTCTTGAGCACAATTGAGAATTCAGAATTTTTCATTTCCTGACTATGACACAGAAGAAAATGACACAAAAAGAGAGCTGCATCAAAATTATTAGATGAGTCAAAAGACAAACATAAAAAGAAAGCAACACTCTAGGCTCAAATAAAGATGTCAGATTGATCATATACGTGAATCTCTGACTATGAGTTCTCAGTTGATAATGTCCCACATGAATATTTTCAAAAGCAAGATTCAAGTGGACAATATATTTCTAAGGACTGAAAGGAAATGTGGTACATTATCCACTTTGTTATTAAATGAAGAACTTCTTCACATAGTATTTTGGGGCAAGAATCTTTGGAACATTCTGCTGTGCTAAAAGAATGAATGTACAACAAAATTATTTCATCTTATAGGATGTTGGTATGCCAAAACTTGCTGATGCATTGAGATTGCTCTTTTAAATTTTCTATTAAAATCCCTAAGTTGTTTTTCCACTTACCTTTGTTATTCTGTAAGTATTTTTAAAATTAAAAAAAATTAAAAAGGGTCCATTGAAACTACATGGTAAATGGTAAAGATTATTTTTCTGGTATACTAAAGAAAAAAAAGCAAAAAGTGGCAGTATTTTTCTACTTGTTAGAGGAGATGCTGCCTGATTCATGAATCCTTTAATAAAAGTAATTGGATTTTTAAAAAAATACTGCAGCAGGAGAAATAGTCAAGGCAATCTAGACGCATAGTGGACAAAGAACTGATACCTAGGATATATAAAGATTTCCTACAAATCAATTAGAAACATAACCTAATACAAAATAGAAAGAATTGAATCAGCATTTCACTGAAGAGGAAATCCAACTGAACGACAGAAAGGAAGATAATCGCATCTGTCATCAGGAAAATACATTAAAATCTTATTACCATTAAACATCCACACCAAGATTGCTAAAATTTTGAAGTTTAACAATACCAAGTGTTGATGAGGATAAAAAAAAAAAAAAAAACAACTAGAATACAGAAATGAAACACAGCTGGTAACACTGCAGATGAAAGAATGGACTGAAACAAACACTTTGTAAAACTATTTGACAATGCCATCAAAGCAGAACAGATCCATACCCTATGGTACAGCAATTCCAATCCAAATAAACTTACACATGCACACACACACGCACACGCATTCCTAAAGGGACACACACAACACATAGTACTGTTTTCATAATGACCAAAAAAACTTAAATGACCATCAATATTAGAATGAATAAATTTGTAATATAGCATATTAGTATAACAGGTGAGAATAAACAAGCTACACACAACAGGTATGCATCTCACAATATGATGTTGAGAGAAAGATGTCAGATTCAAAAGAATATATACAACATGATTCCATCTACATAAAGTTCAAAAACAGTCATAATTAATCTATGGTGTAAAAAGTTAGTGTAATGGTTATCTTTGAGGTAAGGGGAAATGGGAAGGGGTATGAGAGACTTCTTTGACACAAGTAGTTTCAATTTATTAATCTGAGTAGTGACAACATGAGGTGGTCTACTTGTGAAAATTCACTAAGCTGTAACCTTATGATCATGTACTTTTCTATATGGCACCCTTTAATAAATAAGTTTTATTAATGAAAAATAAAAAAGTTCTGGGAAACCCACATCCACAAAACCTGATAGTTTGTTGGAGCAGTGGTAGTCCAATGATACACACATACACATAAATACACAGTTTCAAAACAGTTGCCCTAGATACTCAACAATGTGGTACGTTATTTCACATGATGTAATTATGCCACTTGATTTTATGAAACTTTCAATTTTTAGAAACAGCCTATATCTAGATTTTACAAAAGCTCAATTAATTTAAAATTCTTTATTTTAATAATATGTTATTGGTAAATCACTTAATTTCTGTTCTCAAGTCTTGTTTTTCTACCCAATTTTGTTTAAAATAAATAAAACAGACCAGCTTAGCATTCAGTGAAGTGTTTATAGTAAACTCTACATTCAACTACTAAAGAAAATTCACAAATTTCCTTAATATTGTAGGTTATTCTTACCTCAGACTTGCTCACTAGCTGCTGATTTTCTTTTTAACTAGATGCATGGAATAAAAAAGAACTATGTTTGGGCAACAGTCACAAACTATACTTAAAAGCACTAAACATAGATTAGTGAAAGGTTTTAAAATAAGGTAGCTCCAATAAGCAGGACTAAGTTCAAGGACAAAAAGTCACCTTCATCAAAGCTGTAGATGAAAAAAATGGGAAGGAAAAGCTCCTATCTAAAATCATCATCATCAACATTCATCAAGATTTTAGAAGACAAGAAAGATAGTCCATCTCTAGGTGAAATATGAAGATAAAAAAAAAGTCTTAAAGAAAACAAAACAACTGCACAAGTTCAGGATGAGAAAGGCTTAGCTAATTAACAGTTAACCTGAAAACAACCTGGAAAGTCAAATTCTTACCATCAAAAAGTCCACACTGAGAGCGCAGACAAAAGCAATTTGTTCTGACATATAAGTTATTTAAGTTATTTAAAGTTATATAAGTTATTTAAAACAAAGTTGGTAATAGGTCTTCTGCATCTCAAGTAAGTGTGTTCATTATGAAGGAGACTAACAAACCAGAGGCCCTCAAAAGGAGAGTAAGTAACATAGCAGGAAGAGTTAGAACCAATGTTACTGTGAAAGAAAAAATTTGAGTTTAATGATGGAACAGCAGTGAGTTAGGCAGAAAAGTGGAGACAAGAGGGCAGTATTTAAACAATAATTAAGGGATATACTACAGAAGGAGGATAACCTAATTCATTCTGTATCGCACCTTACAGGCAGACCTGGAATCAACAGGTAGAAGTTACAGCCACATATTTTGGCAAGGTAAAAAAGGAAACTTTCTATACAACTGTGAACACCTCATGTGCCTGTGTTCTTATCACAATGTCAGTGTTCAAGGGGAGGCCATAAACAGGCCTCACAGGAAGTATAACAGACTTAAAAGGGATCAGGAGGCCTTGGATTCTAATCCCATCACATTTACCAGCTCCTGTCATGTGAGGTAATTTATTTGCAAACTCTCCAAATCTCAGTTTCCCTTATCTACTTCCTCTCGAATTCACTAAGAGGAATAAAAAAGGTAACATGTGCAGGACCCAGGGTGACAAACTAAAATGAAGCACAAATGTCAGTTGCTATAAAAGAGGATATTGTATAGATAATTGCTAAGAATTCCTCTTAGCACAGAAACAACTACTTTGAGGCAAGAGAAAACTTAAAATAGGTCCTAAATTTACTGTCAAGATTTGTTGGACAAAAGAGAAAACATTTTAATATGGTAGAAAAGAAGCAGGAAATTTGTATTTCATTAGTTAAGAATATACCTCTCCAAAAGCATATTCGTCAGCAGAACTAACAGGGAATGCTCAATCCAGGAGATAAGCAGAAATTCATATCAAGATGATACACATGCCAAGTACAAGAACTACAATTGCATTCGTAATTACTGACACTAGGAATCACTGAGTCATGGCATTATATCACCAACACTTTTGTTCTGGAGATCCGGTGGACTCAGCTCCCACTGGTTGTGTAACTGGGCTGTAGAGATATATGATCTTGAGAAAGTTACTTAATCTCTCAACCCCAGTATGTAAATACAAATGGAGGGTATGAATCAGGTCAGTTCACAGGTTGTCAAGAAGATTCCATGAGATAAATATGTACAGCCTTTAGCAAGGCTTTTGGTACCCGAAGGAATTCATGTTATCTCTAACTTTCTCTTAGCTTTTATTTTGCATGGAATTTTGTGCCATATTGTTTTCAGAATTACCAACTTGGGGAACAAATAAAAGATATTTCAAATGTTTGGATTTGGTTTTAAATTAAAAATGGTGACACAGATCCACTGACAAGAAAAATAACCACTACTGAAAAAGCAAGTTATAAGACAATACTAAGATCCTATTTTATGACATATTTAAAAATTTATCTCCAGATGGAGGTAAGAATGGAATTAAGTAACTTTTACTTTTTTCAAAACTTTTCTGTACTTTCTACATTTTATACAAGGAGTATTTCTATTACAACATCCAGTTGGAAAAAAACTCTAACTAAAATGCTTTTCTATAGGAAAATTATCATTCCAGTGAACTCGGGGAGAAAAAAAATACTCTGACAAATCTGGAAAAAAGAAAATGCTTTTTAAGGGCAACAAACAAACTTAAAAACTACTAGTAAATTTATGTGTATGCTTTTCCAAAACCAGAAGTATGGTTCAGAAAAAAGGAAATATATCCCAAATTGAGGAAAATATAAAGGATATGAGCTCCATGGGATGAGGGATTTTCTGTTCCATTCTAGTCACTATTTTAAGCACAGAGCAGGAATTTAATAAATATTCACTGTACAAATGGACAAAAGTCCTATTTACCCTTACACTAAATTTCATTGCCTTATTTCACAAAAATATTGGCTTATTCATCTATATCTCCAACAGCTAACACATTACCTAACCAAGAGATGTTACTAATTAGATTATTTGTTAAATAAACAAATAAATAAATAAATAAATTTATTAAATATCACTTTGGGTAGCTGGTATGGTATGGTGACATATATCTAACGAGGTATGGAACCTATTTTCCTAAATCAAATACAGTGCTGTAAACCAATGTTATCTCAATTAAAAAATCAAAAAAATCACTTTGAGGCTGAAAAGTCAGTAAGAAATTGATAAGCACTACTGAAACACTACATTCACTCTGTACTGCAATTTCTGCATATAGGATAAAAAGCAGTGACATCAAAGAAATGGGGGTGCGTTACCATTTTTTATTTCATTGTCATGCCTAATAAGTGAACAAAAGTAACAATCTTCATTGTGACCAGGAACATATATAAAAGTACAAAGACTATAAAAATTGTATCAATAAAGCCTTTTATATTATAAAAGCTTACTCAACCTAAATCAAGAAAGCCAAAAGAAAAAACAAAACAAAACAAAAAAGGCAGACCTACCTTGGGCCTCTTGGACCTTCCAAGTAACTGCTTCTAGGAGGATCTGGAAGCAGTCCGCCTGACCTCACTGGCATGTCCTTGACTGCAGTAATTGGCTGAGATGGAGCTGAAGACTCCCCAAGTCCTTGCTCTGATGAGAATGAACTGTATGGCAGGGTAGACTTGCTCAGAATTTTAGAATTCATTTGTTCCGACGGGCCCATAGCTGATTGTAACGGAGGATGGTAAGTTGAGGGTGGGGCTGAACCAAAAGACACAGGAGTAGGAAGCAATGCTGATCTAGGTTTCTCTGGAACTTGTGAGCTCTGAGAACTGGAGCCTGGTGGAACTGGGCCTGTTGTTAATGGAGGAGGTATCCCTTGTGGAACCACAGGGGGGGGTATTCCTGGAGGAGGTGTGGCGGACGACAATGGTGGGAGGGGCATGACAGGGGGAGGTGCAGTTGAAGAAAGAGAAGGTGGGGGAAGAACAGGTGGTGGCCCTGTGGAAGAGAGAGAAGGTGGGGGAAGAACAGGTGGTGGCCCTGTGGAAGAAAGAGATGGAGGCATTACAGGTGGTGGCACAGAGGTTGGAAGAGCAGGTGGCATCACAGGTGGGGGCATGCCAGGTGGTGGCAATGAAGTAGGCAGGGCAGGGGGCATCACAGGTGGTGGCAATGAGGGAGGCAATACTGGAGGGGGCATTGTTGGTAGAGGTGGAGGCATCTGAGAATATGGAACAAAAGGAGGTGGCATCGACATGTTCCCCATATACTGGTTCTTCATGTTCTGAAATGAATTGACTTTCTCCTGGAGATAGGTTTGAGTGGCTTTCATATGTCCCTGCCATGTTTTCCACTGCTTCTCATACTCCTGAAGCTGATCTTTATGAGGATAGGAATGGAGCTGCTCCTCCCACAGCTGAAATTCTCGATCCCATTCTTGGTAGAGATGTTGAAACTGCTGTTGCTGCATCTCATAGTGCCGCAGCTGCACGTCAACAGACATGGTCTACAAAAAAGGGGTACAAATTATTTCATAATATGCATAGAATAGAATTAATCATGAGTAAAATATTTATGAATTAAGGACATTTGAAGCCTTAGGAAATTAAAACCCTAAGCATCTCAGAAGTAAAAGGTAAGCTTTTACAAAATCAATAAGGATCATTCTTTCTTCCTTTGACTTATTAACATAATTAATAACAAATTTGGGGAAAAAAATCAACCATACACTAAAACTATTTCAGCAATAAGTATTTTTCAAGTTTTTAAAAAAGATTTATTTTTATTTATTTATGCATACAAGAACCAGGGTATAAGGCCAGAGGTGTGGGGGGGTGAGAGGGTTCACCAGAGACAGAGTGGTGAATGGAACAGGCAGATCTACTGAAATACACTGCTGAGGGGAGCAGCAGGCAAGACAGGAGAGGTGTGCTGTGCCTATTTTTCAAGTTTTAATATTGACTCATTTAAAAGTCTTGAAAAACGACCTATTATTATAGGTGTATAGACACAAGTTTATACCTTAAAGACACAAACAAGCAAGTATCTAGATCATTTAATCTTTTATAGTGTCTTTGCATAGGTTTTTATGCTGTGGTTGCTTTGATCTTTTTGGTAGATTTTTAGTTCTCTGTCACCATAATAGTTTGTACGCTACCAGGCTAAATTGAAGGGATATAAAAATCCCTTCTTAAATCCCTTAGCAACAGTATTCAAACACCTGCCTGGGTTGACATAATCAGAAAACACCACTATCCTACCCACCTGAGAGTATTTTCTTAATACCTTACTTCCAAAGTCCCCTGGGGATGTGGAAATGTGACAGATAACTACTTGGGCATCCCTTGAGAAACAGATAATTGAGAACATTTGTTATCTTTCCTTTTTCACACTTAAATGCCATTCAAGAAAAACAAACCCTTTAAACATCTTAGGGCAACGTCCCACATGTCAGCTGAGAAAGCACTCACCTGCATATGTGGTGGCTGCTGTATAATCTGCTGGTACTGCTGTAGAATCTGTTGCAACTGAGTGTGCTTCTGCATTATTCCCTGATACTGGAAGCCAACTCGATGTTGCTGGTGCTGCTGCCAGTGTGCTGCTGCAGCCTGCAACTGCTTTAATCTGGCATCTTCTTCTGGATCCTCAGACTAAAGATAAAAGAGATGATACATTTTTATGTAAGTCAGAAAACAGCAACCGAATTAAGAAAACTGATTATTTTATAAACATATAAAGTCCAGAATCCCTAAAACCCTGGCTGATTGAGAAAAGGCATTCTATCTTTAGATAAAACACCTAAGAGCTCCATGTAAGCTATTATCATATATACAAAGTTTATAAATTCCAGTCCTCATTAGAATGATAACCTTACTAAATTATTCTAAATAGGGTAATTACTTATCCAGCAGAAAGTCATTCTGTCCTTTCAATTCTAATAGAAATCTCTTTATCTTATCAGTGAACTACACAGTGTATTCATTAAGTTCCACTAAGTTTTCACTAAGGCTCTTGGGAAACAATGACCTTTCAATCCACGTGAGAACTTTTCCATGTACCAGTCAGTATATTAAGAGAAAAGGTTTATCACATTTGATGCTTTAACAGCTCTATAAAATGGCTACTCCTTGAATATACCAATATAGAAAATGAAGAAATTGAGCAAAGAATGATTAACTAATTTGCTCAGAATCACTACCATCAAGAGGCAGTGGCTAAGCTCCAGGAAGTTTGACTCTAATAGTAAAAGCTCTCAACTATTGCTCTGTGCTGCCAATAAGGAAACATATCGTTAGTAGTAGTGAAAAATACTCAATTCTTAAAATTGCCATTTTTCACTTTCACTTGAACCATGAAAAAATGCCTTTTCTGAACCAGATAAGGCATATATCTGACTATTTCACAAATGGAATTTTATATGTATGTAAAAAAGCACATGAAAATATATTAATACATTCATCTATGACAAAAACATAGTCAGAAAAAAAGTTGAACACTATAACAAACACCAAGTAATTAGTTATATGGTTACCTGGGGTTCCTCAGGTGGGAGAGGAGGTGCCACTTCCTCTTTAGGTGGTGGTAATGGGGGCTCCTCAGATGGAGAGGGTTCTGGTACTTGACTAGTGGCAGGTACCGTAACTTCTTCTTTTACCAGCTCTGGTGTCTCCTTTGCTACAGAGGGACCTTTTTTGTGTCCTGGCAAATGTACTTTTGTCCTTTGCTGCAAACTAAGCAAGTGCTGCCGATACCAATACTGTTGCTGTTCCTACAACAAAAACCACATTTAAGAATTTTAATTGCCAACCCTGTACCTCTGCAACTTGGTGTTGATAGCGACACATGTGTGCCTATTTCATGTGTCTATATATAAGAATGGGCAAAGATGGACTGAGAAAAACAAAGTCAATTCCTCTCCCAAATACGTGTATTTAAGTTAAATCATACACATTATCAACATATTTCTCTACTCTCTTAAAACACCAAATGAATGATCAAAGTAAATCCTTTCAGTATTCACTGCTACTTGTTTTTAACCTGCCTTTAGTTTGTTCAAATTTATTCACGGGAGTCTTGTAATTAATTAATATAGCAACATAGTTCTACCACTTCTCTGCCTTCTCTCACCTTCAGTGTCCATCTCTTTTTTAAATACCTGTTGTATCATTAGTCTAGCCATATCTATACATACTTGAGAATGTTCTCTGTGTGAAAATACTTCCTACTGTAAAGTTTCAGCTTTTCTTCCAAATTACAATGTAGTTTAATTTCCTATAAGCTTATTCAGTGCTTCCATTTAAAAATATATTCAATAAGTTTAATGTGGAAAAAAATTAGAGAATACAGGCAATCCTCATTATTTGTGTATTCTTATTTGTGAATTTGCCTACTCACTAAAATGTATGTCCTATCCCAACACACTCAGTATCTATGGCAGTCACGTGTGGACATGTGTATAATGCTTGCTCTGCTTTTTCATTTCTTACACTGGACTGCCCTTTTCATGGTATGTATGACCACATATTCTCACATTTCTGTATGTTTTGGTGGTTTTGCTGTTTGAAATTGCCCCCAAGCATAATGCTGAAGTGCTATCCAGTGTTCCTAAGTGCAAAAAGACAAGCTGTGCCTTATGAAGAAACAGTGTGTCAGATAAAGCTTTGTTCAGGCATAATGCTGTTGGCCATGCATTCAGTGTTAAGAAATACATATATATATATTGTATATATATTATATTATATATATTATATATATTATACATATATATAAAATCAAAAAATATAATCAATATATATAATAAATGTCTTTATACAGAAGCACATATAAAACAAGGTTATCTGTTGATTGGTTGATGAAAATGTGAACGGAAACTAACCCTGGATTTCCCCTAGGAGTACTGGTTCAGTATTCATTAATTTAGTATTCCTCAAGACATTAAAGAACATAAATACTTCAACTGAAAAGAACTGACTACACAAATAAGCAACAACTAATTAAAATCAACTTACAAATATCACCACTTAGAAATAACTATAGGGTCTTTATTATCCCATTATTCATTATGTAATTCCCAACAGCTACAAAGTTGCATATGGAAAACAAAAGCTGTCAAAAGTCCAAAATATTCACCGGTGAACTGCCCTATATACTTCTATAATTATCAACAGCATGTATTCCTACTACAATTATAAAGATGTAAAATTTTATAAAAGCAGTGTCAGAAAACTTTAATAGCTGAAAATCTAGCAGGAGTCCTACCAGTAATAAACCAAAACAATTTTTATAATAGGAACTGCAAAAGAAAATGATATGAATATCAAAGGTTGAAAAATATCCACTGTGAAAATAGCTAAATCCCTATTTTATAATATATCCAAAAATGAAATACAAGATACACACTGTTGCTACACAATTCTATTATGAAAATCACAGCACAGAAACCTAATCCATACTTTATTCTTTGTTCATTCTCATATACTGCTATTCTTTATGATTTTGAGTTATGTTTTTCAAAATTGTGTTCCAAATCCATTGTTTTTTCTTTTTACAGCAACTCTTTGTCCCTGTATCAAATGAATTCACTTTCCTTGCATTCCTGGAATTCATTATCTTTGGATAACCAAGATTTCCTATATTGATTTATCTAGCATATATTTAATATACTCTTTTCTCATGAGCATACTATTTTGTTAGCTGTTTCTTCATTTAGAACATGTAATTTTCTTGAGAGAGATGTCTCATGCTTTTTTAGTATCTTATCTGGTGCTTAAGCATAGTACTAGAGCACACAGTAGGATGTCAATAAATGGTTATTGATCAACTGAAGGCTTCCTTTGTAGGCCACTCAATTCTATGACCTGAAATTTGTTTAAATCCATTTGGAAGAATAAATTCCATATGTCACAACAGGTTTTTTTTATTATCACCCACACAATTATTAATTTCCAGGATATAATTTTACTATTTAACATTAAAAAAGCACGCTCACCATGATAGTCAACAGTAACATAGTATTAAAATATTTCTAACTCTCTTCCACTATTTTAGGAAAATACTGAAAATAATAAGTTTATTATTCTCCAATTTAAAAATTAAAACTTCTACTTTCAAGTAGAAGGTTCCTTTTTTTTCATTGCTTTGAAAGCATCACTAAAAGATAAAAAGATGCAAACCATCTTTTAGAAACTATAAGCCAATGGCTACAGATATGAAGACTGCATGTGTCTAGTATCTTTTATCAATTTGTAGCCACCTTTATCTTAGACCTAGCACAGGATTAAGAATCTTGTTAAGGGCTCAAGTACTTGTTGATTCATGGACAGTATACATTATAGGTCAATTTCTCTTAAATATGAAGCCAATAAGCAGAAACCAGATCTAAAAATTCAACCTTAGGACTAGACACTGTCATGTTTTTAAAGTTCTACAAATGAGTATGATGACATCATTCAGAAATGTCCTCAGTAATCCCAACGGAAAGGTGATTATCTCTATTTTAGAAAGGAATAAACCTGCCGGGACTTGGAAATAAAGATGAACTAGTAACCAGTAATACTGAACGTCCCATGGTATCAGACAACTTCACTTGGTGTGGTATGTTAGTTCATAGGCAGAGGACAATCATGGAATGTCACATTCAAATAGAGATTGAATGGTGTTAAAAAATAAGGATGTAAGAACTAGTTGTTACAAATATCATTATCAAAAATGATGTTACTTTATTTAGCAAGCACTTACTGACCACTTGCTACTGGTATTGTAATGAAATACTAAAATTTCCAAAGGAAGGATATCTTTTCAATCCAGGTTGAATCCATTATTATAAACACCTGTAGGTCACTATGTCACAGACTGAACATTAGATATTCTATGTCTAACTGACTAAAGCAAGGAAACAAAACTTTTAAACTAATAAGTCAGATTTCTACTTTTAATAGTTATTCAAAATATATTTATTTTAAATACTTTTCAGGTTCACATTCTACTGCAGGCATTAAGTCATCAGGTAATCCTGGTCCCATCATTGAAAAAGCAAAGCAAAACAAAAAAAAAAGAACCCTTTATCTCTTCCTCCAGCTCCTGTCCTCATTCTCTCTCTCTCTTCCCTTCAAACTTCTTGAAAGAGTTGTCTATACTCACCATCCCCATTTCCTCACCTTCCATCACTCCTCAAATCAATGCAATATGGCTTCAGTCACTATGAAACTGCTCCTGCCAAGGTCAACAATAATCTACATGTCAGTAAATGCAAAAAGTAACTCACAGTCTTTATCTTGCTTGACCTCTCAGTAGTACTTAACACAGCTGGTCACTCCCTCCTAAAAAAAAAAAAAAAAAAAAAAAAAAAAAAAAAACAAAAAAAAAAAAAAAGAAAAGAAAAAACCGATCTTCCCTTCACTCTGGCACTGTACCTGGCCCAATTTTCCATCTACCCGCCGACCTTTCTTCCACTGGTTCCTTAGCTAATACGATTCTGCAGGGGCAGGCATGTGTCCTTTAACCTTTATTCTCCCTTTACAACCACTTCTCAGGAGACCTCATCTATTTCTGTGCCTTCAAACACTATTTTTATGCTGATGAGTCACAAATCTATCATGTCTCCCAGATCTCACTTCTAGATTTGGCTCTAACTTCCAAACCTATATCTAACTTTCATCTGAACATCAGCTGGAAACTTTGTCTGAATCAGGACCTCAAACTCAGTTTGTCTAAAATTTAATTCATCATTTCAACCTCAGGCCTATTCCTCCTCCTCTAGGCTTTTCAGTCAGTGGCCTAGCCCAGACGCCCAGAAGCCCAGAAATCATCCTTACCACCTCCCTCTCAACTACTACTCAACTTCCAATTGGATTCTAGCACTAAAATTTCTCATCTTGGCAGCAGCCTTTCTGCCCACCTGTGCCTATGCAGGTGTTCCTCTTCACCATCCTTCTCTCTGGCAAGAGCTCTCCTGCCTGCCTGTGACTATGCAGGTGTTTCTCTTCACTGACCTCCCTTTTGCAAAGCAGCAGAGGCAGCTCTCCCACCAAGGCTGCCTGCCTGTGACTATGCAGACCTCCCCTTTGACAAACCTGTCCCTTTCTGTCCACTTGTGTCTGTGCAAGTGTCCTTTAGTCTTCTCCCCCTCTTCAAAATAAACCAGCCCTTTTGGACATAACTGAAAAAAATTTTTTTTTCTCCAGTCTTTCCATTTCTTCCATCTCCACTATCACTATCCAAGTCCAAACCATTATCATCTCCTGCCTGGATTAGTCTATTAATCTTGTTCCTTTTGAGTCCACTCTCCACACTACAAACTTAGTGAGCTTTCAAAAATGCCACTCTGTCAGTTTTACCTAGTCATATATATAAATCCTTGAATAGTTTCCTACTGTCCTTAGGATAAAGTCCCTATAGTCCCTCCCTAATCTGGTTTGCATCTATCATTCTCACCCTGAACTTTCAGGTACACCTTGCTGAAGTTTTGTTAACTTTTAGTTAATTCCCACCCATTCCTCAGGTTTCATTTATATCGCTTACAAAGGAAGACTCTTCAATTAGGTTAAAGCTACCAGCTATATTCAATTATTTTGAAAATATTTGTTCTTCGCCTACTTTATGCCAGATCCCGAGAAGCACTGTGAATACAACAGTGAACTGTGGGATCCCCAGCTTCCACCCTTTGTTCCTGGGATGTAGTTTGGCACCAAGTCCTGGGGGAAGCTAGAATGAAGAATCAGGCAGGGCCCCTCTTCCAGGACAAAAGTCTTGGTTTGAGGGTATCTGCTGAAAACAGCAGGGAGACATTATGGCCAGATTAGCATAACCAGCTAGACTACTTCAATAGGAAGTTACTTGTAAACAGAATTAGAGGTAGGATGCTTTGAGCAAGTAACAGCTTTGGCGCCCCCCAGGGCAACTTCCCCTATTCCCTGCCCCCTAACTTGTGTGAGAGACTATGATGCATCCCCAATCCACATCCCCACCAGGCACCTTCCTCCCTACTAGCCACCCTTCTCATTAAAGTGTGAGACTGGGCCAAAAGAGCCACCATTTCTCCAGAGATGTGAGCCTTGAGGCTGCATCTCCAGAGTGGTGATCCCTCCAGGTGACCCTCTCTCATTCTCTTACTACTTGGACTCTTGAGTCGTTTTTTTTATCTCTCCGTCCTGTGCCACTTGCAATGTGCCGCCCTGCGAGGCAACAGTGAACTAAAAAAGCTCAACTCTTCCTGTTCCTTATGGAACAGCCTAGTGGCATTTTATATTTTATAATCCTAAAGCACCCTGTACTTCTCTTAATTACTCATTAAATGTTACCCACCATTGGAACAAATCAATGAGGGCAGCTATCATGTCTTTCTTGTTCACTATTTCATCTCTAGTACTAAGCACAGTACTTGGCACATAGTTGCTACTCAACAAATACTTGAACATTAAACAATTAAAAAACTCTAATTAAAGCCAACAGCTTTACCTAAATGTTTTGAGAATGAAAGGATAAATAAAATCATAATTCATGGAAAAAAGGCTAGTATGCACATTATCTAGTCACAGATAATTCTTATGCACAGAGAATTCTTCAAAAAAGATAGCCAAAACTTTACACTGAAAACTAGAAATTAAGTAGACTATCAAGCATTTAGTCTGTCTTTCTTACACTAATTGTATTTCCAATCAAAACCCTAGTTCATAAGTGAAGGGTTTTTTTCTCAAGGAACTCCACATAGTAAATGTATCAGAAATGGCAGGGGGAAAAAAAATCACCATGTTGCAACCTCAATGAAGAAATAATTTACTCATGCAAACATCATCAATGGATGAACCACTAGATGAAACATTAGATACAAGATTGATGGGAACCTTTACAGTGGAGCCACCAGACTTACCAATCTTGGCTCCATTAGCAAAGATACAACCAGGTATTATGTGATTCCTAACAGGATGCAAATAAAGAACACACCATCACCTACATTATAAAGTGCGCTTTCTTTAACAAAGATAAGCTCAAATCTAGAAGGTTTCAGAGTTAACTTTTAGTTTTCAAAACATGGGAGAAAGAAGAACAAGTCAAATGACACCACGAGACAACAGATAAATCCAGAATTCTACAGGACAACTGACATAGATTATTCAAGTTCAGTGGCATGGGGTAGAAAAAGAGAATAGGAGAGACAGAACTAAATTACAACTGGAGACTGCTACTGGCTTCTAGTAGGTAGAGGCCAGAGATGCTGGTAAGCATCCTAAAGGATAGCCTCCACAACAGAGATTATTCTGCCTATTAATGTCTAATTGGATCCTGATTTAAGAGCCAACAAGACATTACTGAGTCCAATGGGAATTTTAATGTGGATGATATTTTTTAATTCCATTAGTATGATGATACAATGGAGGAGATCTGAAGGGATTAGATGACACAAACTTGTTAATTTTAAGTGTTATATTGTGTTTAACTAACAAAAGACCCTTCTTAAAAAGATATCTAATTAAGAATATAGAGATGACATAACATGAAATCTAAGATTCTCTTTAAAATATTTCAGCAGCAACAATATAAAAGGCCTAGGTGAAGTCAACACGGCAAAATTTTGAAGATTGCTGAATCCGAGCGGTGGCTATGTAGGAAGAATACCATTTTTTCTACTTCTGTGTGTTGAAAATCGTTCACCATAAAAAATATTAATGTCACATTCCAAAAATAAAATATGAGTCAAAGAATAATAAGAGGAATAATTGTCAGATTGGTTCTAGAGTAAAGAAAATGGTTATAATCTAATAAAACAAAGTATCCTAAGTCTAGAACATAACAACACTCATATCTCCTACAATTCTTTTTGGAAAGCCAACAATTTGCAAGCACTGTCCTCAGTGCTATGAGGATTAAAAGATGAGCAAGAGAGCTCCTGTCTGCAGGGGACTTACAATCTGAAGAACAGAACTAAACCAGATGGGTGATTTCAGGCATTGCTTCACAGAAACCTTCATATTTGAGATGTACCTTAAAAGTGATAACTACAAGGGGGAAGAGAGGACTGAGGAAGCTGGGATGAGTTCTAGACAAGTGAGAAAGCCTAACTTGATCTGGTCTAGTCACATAACTCAAGCCTAGCCTCACTGTTCACCACTATCCTTTTGGCTCTCACCAAAGAATTAGAGCCACTGAATATTTAAAGTACTAAAAACAGTTTACTATAGACAAGGGAAAGAAGGCAGAGAGGGAAAGGCATGTTTATGGTATTTATATTAAGGATTGGACTGATTTCCTTCTCCTCCCCTCCAAAAAAATGCCAAAATTACAACTCCTTTGTCTCTCTAAAAAGCCAGGAAAGGGTCTCCCTGGTGGCGCAGCGGTTGGGCGCTGCGCTGTGGAGCTGTCGGCCACGGGCGATGCCGGTTCGACGCCCAGCCAGGGAGAATCCCACATGGTGCGGCAGACCTCTCCTGCCTCGCCCACTGCTCCCCTCAGCAGTGTATTTCTGATCTGCCTGTTCTGCTCCCCACTCTGTCTCTGGTGAACCTTCTCGCCGCCCCACGCCTCTGGCCTGTACCCCAGCTTGTGTACATAAATAAATAAAAATTCTTTAAAAAAAAAAAAAAAAGCCAGGAAAACCTAGTAGAGATGAGGCTATAAATGTTACATTCTGGCTTGGGTTAACGCTGAGAATGTTGACAACAAAAGCACTTGGAAATTTCACATGGGGTGAGAGGGAACAGAAATTCAATCTCTGTAACAGAGGAAACGAGAAGAAATCACCTAATCAGATGGTACTAATTTGGTGTAGTTTTACCCAGCATCTCAAGTGTTTTCTACTGAAGATGTTCAAAAGACAACAACTTGCTTACATCTGTTCTTAGTTTTTAAGGCCATATAAGTGTAAAATTAGAATACTGCATCCCTATCTTTTGGAAATTTTTTACATGTAAATCTGAATTCATAGATTAAAAGGTTCTCTTTTTCCTTAGGAAATTTAAAGTTAAAACTGGTAATTACTAAAAGTGTCTATTTTAAAAAGAAATTACAAATGGTTTAGTTCTATCTTCTTTCTTAAAGGAGGAATTTATATATTATTCCTACTACTCTATCAGTCTTTGACAGTTCTGTGGGAAGCATCACTTCACATAGAAGTTTAGAGGAATGGCTTTCTCATGAATGAAGAGATAACATGAACTTTTTTTTCCCTTGCCTTGGCCAATGTGCAAGGCTGTTACTCTAGAGTAAAAGGTAACCATGCAAAAGAAGCAGACTGGCTGTGTCCTAACACTATCTTTACGTGATGTGAGAAAAGGATGTATGGGTCAAGCCCTTAAATGAGCAAGAGTTCCCAGAGGGTCAAAAGTGTAAAGACTCACCTATGTATTGCAGATGTGCCACTAAGTATATTTAGGATGCTCCAGCTTTCGTTTGCTGACACCTCTCAACTCTAGAAGCTGACAGCTAATAGTGGCCCCTAAATACTTTTTTAAAGGAAGCTAACTGGCCATAAGGTTTATATGCATTTCAAGTACCAGTCCTCTTAGAAGCTTCCTTTTTAATAATGCCTCTCAAATGGACATTATAGTTTCAAACACAATTTTAAAACCAGACCTTCTGTAACAGCAACAAATCCAGGCGGTTGGTCAAAGGAAACCAAGGAATGTATCTGAGAAATAACTCCTGAACCATTTATGGTTCAGAAACCACAGCTCTGTGGTGTCTAGAAACATCAAACACTGTTTTCTGAACAATCCACATTCAGCTAATTAAAAAGCTGGAAAGTCAGACCGCTGATTCTTAAGGAATCCTTTGGAGTGTAAATTAGTCATTGTGTGTTGGCATTAGGCTAAACACTGGCCAGAGGCCTGCTCACTTAGGGCCCTCTAAGTGAAAGATGTGGCTGAGGAAGACGTTTTTCTTACCTGTGGAGTCATCGTAGAGGGATCTGGCTCAGGGGCCGCTTGCTGCGGTTCAGCACTCTTGTTCTTGGCCCCACCCTCCCCAGGCTCTTGCTGGACAGTTGTCTTATTCCCAGAAGGTGTGGATAGTGGTGGTGGAAGTATTTGGGATTTAGAATGGCCCTGGGAGGGGCGGGAAGGAGAAGCCTGAGAAGGGGGCAAGTAGGACTGGGAATGGCTCAAATAGGACTGCGAGGAGGAAGAGGAAGAAGAATAAGAAGGGGTGGGCGCCAGGTAGGATTGGGAAGGTGGGGACTGCGAAGGGGAGGGCTGAGCGGAAGGCAGGTAAGGCTGAGATGAGGCCGGGGGATAGTACGAGGGTGGCGGCTGAGGTGGGGGCATGTAAGATTGAGACGGGGGCATATAAGACCCCGGAGGTACAGGGGGAGATTCAGGGGGGGAGTCCAGCTCCATAGGAACCAAACCAGGAGGCCCGTCCCGTTGGTGGTGGAGCATCTGGTGCTTGTACTGCTGCTGCTTCTGATAGCTGAGGGCCGGACCAGGTGGCGGGGGCATCGGTGGCGGCGGTGGCTGCCAGTCCCCGTAGCCGCCCCCTGGCATCACCGGCGGGGGTGGCAGGGGGGGCGGAGGAAGGTGATGGGGCTGAAGCACGCACTGCATTTGCTTCTGGTGCATCTGCTGCAGCTGCTGGAGCTGCGCCAAGTGCTGCTCGCGGAAGCTCATGAAGCCAGAGGAGGAGGGGGCTGCCGGAGTCGTCGAGCTCGAGTACCCCGGCCCCGGCGAGGCCTCAGGAAGCGCCACCGGTGGCGGCGGCGGGACCGGCGGCGGCGGATAGTGGCTGCTCCCGCCATACCGGCCCCAATTCGGGTACATCTCGGAGAAGAAGGCGCAGGGCTCGTCCCGGCGCCGTTACTCGTCGCAACCGAACTCCAGGAGCTGCGGCGACTACGGCGACAGCCGGAACTCGCGGCGCCTACAGGCCCCGGAGCGTGTAAACGGAGCGCGCCAGTGCGCCTGCGTTACCGAGCTGGGCCCGCGACCGGGAAGGCGGGGACGGTACTGGGGCGACTACGCCTGCGCAGTAGCCACCGATAGGAGAACAAAGGCAAGATAGAGCGGCCCTTTGCTTGGCGACTCTCGGTTGCCATCTTCCTTCAGATTGGCGTAATGTAGGTGCGAGTAGAATGTTCTCATAGAATCGAGGAACCATAGAGTCTCACAGTCGAAGAGGGTGGTAGAGATCCTATCACTCCCCAGGTTCATTTTTGAATGGAAAAAAAAAAAAAGGTTCCATTCACAATAGCAACAATCGCAACAACAACAGAAAAAAACCTTCATGCAAGTAAGAATAACTCTAGTAAGAAACGTGTCGAATTTATGTGAAGAAAACTACGGAACCCTATAGAGTCACAGCCGAGTGGGATAAAATTAGCCATGGAACAATTGAGAAACTTACCAAGCTCCTGAATGGAAAAAAAAAAAAGGAAAAATTGTAAAGATAGCAGTTCTTCTCAAGTTAAATGAATAGACTTAATTCAATTCTAACAAAAAATACAACTGGGGACAAATCTGTGAAGAATGGAAACTTACTTTGAAGACAGAATGTAAGACTATACCAGAAAAGGTGATGCATTCAGGTATTGAAAAGTGGGAGGAATGGAATTCTTTAAAATAACACGTATAAAAATTAATGTGGAGGAATTTTAGCCAACGTAAAGATAGCAAAAAACATACAAAAATTGTCTAGAGAGGACGACCTAGAAAATAATCCAATCACAGAGTAATACTAGACATGAACTCCTTTGGTTTGAAGGAATCACAGAAAAAGATAATACACACTGGATGCTGAAATTCTGAAAAAACAAAACCAAAACACAACAAAAAACTCCACCTAACTCAGGATATTAAGTGTGTTAGTTGTATACCACTTGAAGACTGACTTTGCTTCCATCTTATCAACCTAGATTTTCTCTTAGAAGGTGGATGTGGGGGGAAAGTGGGGCATCTAATTATTCTTCAGTAGAGCGAGCTTCTCATTCTCACATAGGAATTAGTGTTTCTTTTAACTTTTTCATTGAAGTATAACATATACACATGAAATAACATACCGTAAGTGTACAGCTTAGTGAATTTTCACAAATTGGTCACTGTGTAACCAGCACCCAGATTAAAAAAATAGAACACGATCCCACAAATTACATTTGCTTATATTTTTAATATTCTCCATTAAAATTCTCTTTTGAAAAAAACATCGATCATCTTGTTATATGCAAAAAAGAATGTTTTAACATCCATTTATGATTTTTTAAAAACTTAGCAAATAAGATATAAAAAGAAATTTCCTTAATCTTGTAAAGAGTATCTACTAAAAAAAAAAAAAAAACTACAGCAAAAATCACACCTAGTGGATGAAAACTTGAAAATCTTCCCTCTAAGATCAAGAATAGATGTCTATTACCATAACATTTGTAATGGGTTGAATTGTATCCCCCCAAAAAGATTTGTTTAAGTCCTATACTCTAGTACTTCAGAATGCTCCCTTATTTGAAAATAGGTTTGTTGCAAGTCATTAGTTAAGATGATGTCATACTGGAGTAGAATGGGCCTCAACCCAATGTTACTGATGTCCTTATATAAAGATGGCTATGTAAAGACCTAGGCACACACAGAGAATGCCATGTGATGGCAAAGGCAGATATTGGAGTTATGCAGCTGCAAACCAAGAGATGGTACAACTGAAATTATCATACACTGCTGGCAGGAGTGTAACTTGGGGCAACTGCTCTGAAATACTATTTGGCAAAATCTACTAAAGCTGAACAGACCTATAGCCTATGAACCAGGAAACCCTATGCATATAACTTAACAGAAATGCATACAAATGTTAACCAGAGATATGTACAAGAATGTTCATAGCAGCAGTATTTGTATGGTTGAAAGCTGGAAAACAATGTCTACCTACACTAAAATGGGTAATCAAATTGTGGTATGTTTACACAGTGGAATACAAAATAGCAATGAGAATGAATGAAGTACATGAAATATTCCAGTGAATTTCATAAACAATGTTATTAGCAAAGCATATATACTGTATGTCTTCACATATATGTTCAAAAACAGACAAAAGTGATATATAGTGTTTGAATTCATGATAGTAGTTACCTTTAGGGGGTTACTGACTGAAAGGGGACACCCAGGGAATCATGATCTGGGTGCTTGGTTACACAGATATGTTCAGTTTATGAAAAGTTATGATTTGTGTACTTTCTATGTTTGCATAATTCAATAAATGTTCTTCCAAGAAAAATTTGAAAGATAGCAGTTCAAAAGAATACTGTATAATTGACTTTACATATAATTGAAAAGTAGGTAAAATGAAATTATAATATTAAAAGTGAGGATAGTGGTTGCCTTTTGAGAGAAGGAAAAGGACAGTGACTGGGAGGGGTATGAGTACTGTTTCTGAATTGGTAACATTGACAGTTACATAAATGCTTGCTTTGTTAATAATTATTGAGCTATACATTTATTTTTTGTGTTTTCTTTGTGTGCTGTACTTCACAATTTTTTTAAAGTAAAAAACCAAACAAACCAAAAACCAACAAAGATGGGGATGAGAAGAAAAATGATGGTAGTAAAAGATGAGATGGGGAAAGAGGGTGGAAAGCTTTCTCTTTGCCTTTGCCTTTTTCATTTCCCATCTGGCACAGGTAGGTACTGTCAGGTCCTTTATCCAAAACCTCCCTCAATAACAGTGGGTCTTTCAGCACTTACTTAAGAGACAGCACCACTGTTTAAACAGGTCTTTCCACATTCCCCTCATTGTTTCAAGAAAAATTTGGGCATTCTTCTACATGCTACAGGGAGAACTATCCCCATAGATTCTTACTTTCAAGGAACTAAGAAAACGAAAGAAAATAACCCCAAAAAAGTTGACCACTCAACCTTCTAGTCATCACAATTCTAAAAAACCACAGCCACCTTCATTATACAGAACTCATTTCCAGAAAATTCTTTAAATGAAGACTCACTGTTTATGTAATGCTCTCCTCATGACATTTCAGTAACACTGACTTTACATTAATTACATGAGCAATCCCAGGTCCATTTTAGAGGTCAATTTACTAACGTAGAGTGTTAAAAGTAAAGAACAATAAAATCATAAAGTGTTCTTATTCAAAATCAACTAAGGGATTAATTAAAGCACAAATCACATAAATTTTGTGTGGGAACCCCCAAAGAGGTCGGTTGTTAATTGTCAGTGCTGTTAAAAGCAACTAGCATGAGTCTCCTCTGGACCAGGTTTATAACCCAGCCTCATTTTCTCTTGTTTCATTCTTCTTGTTACTAGGGAGAGTTGGGTGAGCACTGGGAGGAGGAGTGGTGGCATCTGATTGGCTAGTGGTTTGAGACCATATTATGATTGGCTAGTGGCTTGCATGCTATTTTGTGGAATAAAAATCCCTGCTAGCTCTTTCAATTTATACCATCCTGAACAACAAGAGTGTCATGGCAGATTATCTGCTATTGGCAGGCATTTCACCAGGATTTTGTATGGGTAGTATCTAGACTCAAAGTAACCTGGTCATAACCTTTAATGTAACTGCTGCTCTACCACCCCCCCTTTTTTTTAATATATATTTGAAGAAAAAGTTTATTAAAGGAGACAGAAGAGCAAAGAGCACTTGCATAGGCACGAGTGGGCAGGAAGAGCTGCCTCGAGAGGGACAGGCCTATTAAGAGAGGCCTGCGTGGTTGCAGGCAGGCAGCCTCGGGGAGAGCTGCCCTGCTGAGGGAGGTCAGTGAAGAGAAGTCCTGGCATGGTACAGGTCACAGGCAGGCAGGAAGGTCACTGCCCTGCAGAGGGATAGAGAGTTGGTGGAAAGAAGTACCCACATAGTCACAGGTGGGCAGAAGGAGTGCTGCCTGCTCCCACTTCTTATCGCCAGGGAGTCATGTACCCATTTGGGCCTAAAAAAGTCAAAGGTGTTCCTAAGTAATCTCGATTGTTATGTATTCAGTCCTTCCAACCATTCCAATAAAGCTACACAGTTTAGAAGAGCCTGGAATTTGAGGATGGTTGTATCAATTAGAGTTCTTTGGATAGTACCCATAGCAACAGCTGAAACTGAAGTTATTTAATGGGTACAGAGTTTTTGTTTGGGAAAATAAAGTTGTGAAATAGAATGTGAATATACTTAGCATATTGTATACTAATATACAATATTAATGTATACTTAATATATTGAATGTGACTATACTTAATACCATTAAATTGTACTTAAAATAGATAAAATAGTAATTTATATTACATATATTTGATCACAATTTAAAAACTATATATAGCATGATTTCATTTCTGGGCAGCTCACATACATACATATTACAAACATGTTGTTAAGATGTACAAGTACTGGGTAAAATTATAGTGAAAACACAAAATCTAGGACAGTGGTTATCTCAGAGGTGGGCTGGAACCAAGGGAAGGGAATATAACTAGGGAGGATTACATAGAAAGCATCAAAGTTATGAGTAATATTCTTTTTCTTAAATCAGGTTATGGGTGCAAGGGTGTTTATTTTCATAGAAGTTTATACATTAATATACTATATGAAATATTTATATGACCCACATATTATACAGTATTTCATAACTCAAAGGTATGCACTTAGATATAATAATGTATGTTTAAACATGTGATAGAAATATGTATCTTTGAATGCATTAAGTATTATAAAGGAGAATGGAGGAATATTAAAGAGAGTTAAGGAAAAATAGAAAAACCACTGTTAAGACACTTTTCCCACACACTGACATGGTTCCAAACTGTGTAGTTCCATCTGAAACACTCAGGTTTGAATGTTTGAGGATGAGGTAAAATGAGGTAAATATTATTTTTCCTTCTTTCTTCTTAATAAACCCTAAAATTTTATTCAGGGGTCCACATTGCCCCTTCCATGTACTATGTCACTCGGAATAATTTGACCATCTCCAATTCCCAGACTAGGGTCCAGCAACTTTAAGTCAATCATAGTGGTATCATCAACCTTTCGATTTATTGGTTCACAGATTTTGGCTTAATCTAATCAACATGTGGCATTTCTTTGCCCATCCAAAGGTTGCATCTGCCCAAAGTTGACATAATCATACTGAAACAGGATTGTGATTAAATGGTTGGGGAAGAGACTCTCTCTCTCTCCAGTGGCTATGAACCAGGAGCTTATTCCTCCAATTGCTCTCTAGTCACAGGGGGCTTTGATGACAAAACCAAGAGGGCAAAGGTCAGAACTGAGGGAAGTGAAGCTTCAGTTTTCATGGTATGGTACATTGACCTGCACTGCTTTTCAAATTCCTGATTCAAGTTGCATTTCCTTATTGTTTAGTAGACTGAGTTAGGATCTTTCCTACTTGCACTGAAAGCACCCTAGCTGAAACTTGGAGATAATATTTGTAGTATACATATGGAAACATAAACCTCACACAGTTGGGTCCCCTAAAATGCAATCCCATGGGGCACTACTAGAAGGGCAGCATATGTAGGCTTCATAGATTGGAATGTAGACCAGAAACTGGATGGCTCTAAGGACCCAATGTAGATCTAGCTGTGTAGTTCCATGGTATAAGTACATTCACATCGTTGTGCAACAAATCTCCACAATTCTTTATCTTGCAAAACTGAAACTTTATGTCCATTAAGTTTCCCATTCTCCATTCCCTCCAACCCAGTGGCAACCACTTTTTTGTCTCTGAATTTGACTACTCTAGGTACCTCACGTAAGTGGAATCACAATATTTGTCTTTTGGTGGCTGGCTTATTTCACTTAAGTATAATGTCCTCAAAGTTTATCCATGTTGTAGCAAATGTCAGAATTTCCTTGTTTTAAGACTGCAGAACATTCCATTATATGTGTATAGATGGGGATATAATCTGAGAAATGTATTGTTAGGTAATTTTGTAGTCATGTAAATGTCATAGAATATAATTATACAAACTAAGGTGGTATAGCCTATCACACACCTATGTGTGTGGTATATGGTCTGTTAGGATCACCAACATATATGTGATCCCTCTTGACAAAAAGGTCATCAGTGATGCATGACTGTATACCACATTTTGTTTATTGATGGGTACTTGGCTTGCTTCCACCACTTGGCTACTGTGAAGAATGCTATGAAATGGGTGTGCAAATATTTAAGGCTTCGACTTTCAATTCTTTTCTATATAAATACCCAGAAGTGGAATTGCTAGATCGTTGGTAATTTATCTCTTTGAGAAGTCATCATACTGCTTCCCATCTGGCTGTGCCATTTTTACATTCCTACCAACAGTGCAGTTTCCATTACTTCATATGCCACCAACACTTATGATTTACTTAATAGTAGCCATCTTAGTGGGTGTAAAGTGATAGCTCATTGTGGTTTTAATTTGCATTTCCCTAATGATTAGTGATGTTGAGCATCTATTCATGTGCTTGTTGGCCAATTGTATGTCTTCAGGGAACTATTTTAGCCCTCTGCCAATCTAAAAATCTTCCTCATTCTTTTTAAATGTTTGTGACATTCCATAGTATAGACAACTCATAGTTAATTAAGACCTCTTTGATGGCCATTTACATTCTTTTCAATTTACCACTATTATATTTACCACAATAGTGATTTAATGAACATCCCTCTAAATGCTTCTTTATGCAATGTGAATGTTTCTTTACACACTTATGTAACATTGTGTACTTTAAAGAAAATCACCTGTATAATACCCATAAATAACCAAAAAGTAGAATTAGGCTACAGGATATCAGCAATTTTTAATGGATCCTATAACCACTGACTAAAATGGTTTTACATAGTTGTAACACCTGTTTGCACTACATGACTAGCCATTTCCTCACACCCTTGTCATACAGATTGGAAAATCTTTTGGTCAGTAACTTGTCTTAATTTTTGATGGGGAGGTACTTTGTGCAGAAATCTGTAATTTTAATATACTCAAACTCATCTTTTATGACTTTTATATTTTCACCTTATTTAAGAATTCCAAAGGTTATAGAGGCATAATTTGTGCTTTGCTTTATTGTACTTCGCAGTTTTGCTTTCTTTTTCACAAATCAAAGGTTTGTAGCAACCCTGCATTGAGAAAGTCTATTGGCACCATTTTTCCAACAGTACAGGCTCAACTCATGTCTGTGTCAACTTTTGGTAATTCTATTTTTTTTTAAAGATTTATTTTTTATTTATACATACAAGCTGGGGTACAAGCCAGAGCTGTGGGGCGGCAAGAGGGTTCACCAGAGACAGAGCGGGGAGCAGAACAGGCAGATCAGAAATACACTGCTGAGGGGAGCAGCGGGCGAGGCAGGAGAGGTCTGCCGCACCATGTGGGATTCTCCCCGGCCGGTCGTCGAACTCGCGTCGCTGCTGCCGACAGCTCCACAGCGCAGCGCTTAACCGCTGCGCCACCGGGGAGGCCCAACTTTTGGTAATTCTAGCTCCATTTTAAGCTTTTTCAGAGTGGTCTGTGATGAGTGATTTTTGATGTTACTATTGTAATTGTTTTGGGTTGCCATGAACCACACCCATGTAAGAGCGAACTTTACAAATGTGAGTTCTGAGTGCTCCAACCAATCAACTGTTCCCCTCTCTCTCCAACAAAACAATATTGAAATTAAGCCAGTTAATAACCCTACAATGGCATCTAAGTATTCAACTGAAAGGAAGAATGACATCTCTCACTTTAAATAAAAAATTAGAAATGATAAGCTTAGTGAGGAAGACATGTCAAACGCTGAGCTAGGTCAGGTTAGACCTCTAATATCAGTAAATGCAAAGGAAAAGCTCTTGAAGGACATTAAAAGTGCTACTCCAGTGAATGCATTAATAATTAATGAAAAGCTAATATGGAAAAAGTTTTAGTCTGACAGAAGATCAGTCACAATATTCCCTTAAATCAAAGCCTAATCCAGAGTAAGACCCTAACTCTCCTCAATTTTCTGAATGCTGAGAGAGGTGAGGAAGCTGCAGCAGAAAAGTGTGAAGTGAGCAGAGGTTGGTGGCTCACTAAGTTTAAGGGAAGCAGCAGTCTCTGGAACATAAAAATTTGAGGTGAAGCAGCAAGAGCTGATGTAGAAGCTGCAGCAAGGTGATACAGAGGATCTAGCTAAGATAACTGATGAAGGTGGCTACACTAAACAACAGATTTTCAATGTAGACAAAACAGCCTTAAACTGGAAGAAGATGCTATCGTAGCTAGAGAGAAGTTAATGGCGGACTTCAAAGCTTCAAAGGACAGGCTGACTCTTGTTAGGAGCTAAGGCATCTGGTGATTTTAAGTTGAAGGCAGTCCTCATTCATCATTCCCAAAACCTTGGAGCCCTTAAGAATCAGGTGTAGGGCCTCCCCGGTGGCGCAGCGGTTAAGCGCTGCGCTGTGGAGCTGTCGGCAGTGGCGACGCGAGTTCGATGCCCGGCCAGGGAGAATCCCACATGGTGCGGCAGACTCCTCCTGCCTCGCCCGCTGCTCCCCTCAGCAGTGCATTTCTGATCTGCCTGTTCTGCTCCCCGCTCTGTCTCTGGTGAACCCTCTCGCCGCCCCACGCCTCTGGCCTGTACCCCAGCTTGCATGTATAAAAATAAAAAATAAATCTTAGGGCCTCCCTGGTGGCGTAGCGGTTAAGCGCTGCGCTGTGGAGCTGTCGGCAGCGGCGACGCGAGTTCAACAACCAGCCAGGGAGAATCACACATGGTGCGGCGGACCTCTCCTGCCTCGCCCGCTGCTCCCCTCAGCGGTGTATTTCTGATCTGCCTGTTCTGCTCCCCACTCTGTCTCTGGTGAACCCTCTCGCCGCCCCACACCTCTGGCCTGTACCCCAGCTTGTATGTATAAAATAAAAAATAAATATTTAAAAAAAAATCTTAAAAAAAAAAGAATCAGGTGTAATGTTGTACAAAAATGAACACCGATGTAAAATACATATAAATAAATTATAAAATAAAAAGGTTAATAAAAGTGAAGAAATGTGATGGGGTCCAAGAGAATAGGTGAACTTAAATATTATTATTAATAAAGGTGAAAGTTACATTTCAAAAAAAAGAATTATGCTAAATCTACTTTGCCTGTGCTCTATAAATGGAACAACAAAGCCTATAAATGGATGACAGCACACCTGTTTACAACAAGATCACTGGGTATTTTCAGCCTACTATTTAGATCTATTGCTCAGAAAAAAGATTGTTTTCATATATTACTTCTCATTGACAATGCACCCAGTCACACAAGAGTTCTAATGGAAATGTCCAAGAAGATTAATGCTGTTTTCATGTCTGCTAACCCAACATCCATTCTGCAATCCATGGATCAGTCATTTTACCTTTCAAGTCTTATTATTTAAGAAATAACATTTCGTAAGTTATAGCTCTCATGGATGGCAATTGTTCTGATTGATATGGTTAAAATCATTTGAAAACCTTCTGGAAAGGATTCAGTGTTCTTTTTTTAAAAAATTTTTTTTTTAAGATTTTATTTGTACATACAAGCTGGGGTACAGGCTAGAGGCGTGGGGCGGCGAGAGGGTTCACCAGAGACAGAGTGGGGAGCAAAACAGGCAGATCAGAAGTACACTGCTGAGGGGAGCAGCGGGGGATGAGGCAGGAGAGGTCTGCCGCACCATGTGGGATTCTCCCCGGCCGGGCGTCGAACTCGCGTAGCCACTGCCGACAGCTCCACAGCGCAGCACTCAACCGCTGCGCCACCGGGGAGGCC